>ML783164.1:213166-246728 GCA_009831015.1 Picea engelmannii | reverse complement strand
CCTTTGTTCCTTCCTTGAAAATGCCAAACAAACTTTCTTTTACCTATTGTATCTTAATAATGATCATGAAAGACTTAAAATTATATTTCCTCCTCTATACGTTGCACATGCATACCCTCGCCTTGTTGTTGGTTCTGATAAAATGGTTTCAGCTAGGCCACGCAATGACAATGACCAAGTTGATGAATCCCGTGAGAATCATACCAATGTCTCTCCCACTATTCTTGGACCAACACCCCCTAAGGCCCGACATATATATATACCCTTAAAGCTACCCCAAACCCTTCATGATTTCCCTCCAAATTACTATGAGTTCCTACCTGTGTTCGACAAAGAATCGGGTATCATATATGCTGAAAAGCACATTCAAGGGTTTGAGCAATTTATAGATTTATTCGAGATTGACCACGATGATGTGTGTATGAGAGTTTTCTCTCAATCCTTGAAAGGAGACACCAAACACTGGTTCAAACACTAACACCCAGAAACCATCAACTCATGGGTGGAATTGAATAATTTTTTTTTTTTAATTTTGGGGCAAGGAGAAATCCTTGGAGCTGCAACTCACTGAGTTTTATGCCTTAAAAAGACACAACAATGAATCTATTTTTGTATTTAGTAGAAATTTCTCTAGCGTCTATTATAATTTGTCCAAAGAAATTCAACCCTCTGAAGTTGCTGCCATGCTCCATTATGCAACTGCTCTTCACCCAGATTTTTCTTTCCTTCTGATGGAAAGAAGACCTGGGTCCTTACAACAAATGTTTAGTGATTCTCAGGACATTCAACACAACATCCAAGCATGTAAACAAACCCAAAATGAGGGGTTGAATGTTCAAGGACATGAAAGTGAATATGAACAGAAAATAGTTGATTGGAATATTGAACATAGAATTGACAATATCATAGGTCCGCTTGAAGTTTCCAATGCTAATGATTTTGCCTAAAATTACATCCCACTTGTTGAAAGAGGAGGTGTTGATCCATCCCATGATGAGCAGAGGGCTGATCGTTTTATGTATTCATTTGTAGATAGTCAAGAAAATGAGTGTGAAAAATAGCTTGTTGAAGAACAGGTTGATGTTCTAAGTTTGTTCTTGTTAGATGACATGGCATATGTTAATGATTTGCCTATATATGATGAATATGATGATTACGATGTTGACCCCCTGGAACAATCAACCACATGTTCTCTATCAGAAAATGTTCCTTTTCAACAGTATAATGAAAGTAATCAGGCTGCATATCACAATTACAAAGAAGAAAGTATTGAATCAACTGAAGGGAATTCCTTACCTCTATGCTTTTATTCTTTCAAATTGMTGAAAGAAAATCCTAAAATCATCATCGAAGAAAAAGAATTTGTGCTTATGCAAAGACACACTAGATCAATGGAGCAGAATGACAAGATGTCACAACATTCTTTTCATGCACTTCAAGACCCTATTGCTTGCACGGAAATACAACCATATGTTGGCAATAAAATTGAAGATGGTTTCAAATCAAGTAGGACAACCCTACCATTATGTTTTGCTTCTTTCAAATTATTGAAGAAAAATATTTGTATTATCTTAGGACAGGGATCCTCCAAGCATGAATGGAGTGGTGATGATAATTCTATGGACAATCACATAAAGGGTCATGTCAACTCATATTTGCAGTCTATGTTCAGCTATCAACCTGAAAAGGAAGAAGAAGTTGCTCCAAAAAGTATTGTTCAAGGTCATTTTCTCCATCCTGAAATCAGTATGGATTCTCAACGTGAAAAGGTGTTTCAGAGTATTTTCTCTTCCCTTGAGAATAACACCGTGGTTAAGTTTGTAAGCAACATAGACATGGATGAAGATTCTGAAATTGCATCTATGGAAGTTTCTAGCAATAAAGAAACAAATGACATAGATGAAGCAGTGTATGCCATTCGTCCATCATAAACACAGAAAGATAATGAAGAGGCAGTGGTTTTATTCAAGTCATTTGAAAATCAAGGTTTTGAAAATCCATCCATGGGAGCTATAGACTGTGAAGTAGTGCATGAGTAGGAACTTATTTCTATTTATTCACTGGAAAGTCAAAGTGATTGTCCTCAAACAAATTTCCAGAAATTTAATGAAACCACATCAGAGTTGTTTGATGAACAAGAGGATAACCTTGGTGCATATTATATGGCTTTCATATTTGAAGATGTTCAAGAATATATGAATATTTTTGTTGATATGCATGGCCAAGCAGACAAACCTATCATCGCCATTTCATTTGAAGATGTTCTCAGAACAAAAGAAATAGAGCAAAAACAACTAACATTGATGAAAGATACTTGCCTTTCAGTTTTTTCTCATTAGGGAGAAATGATTTTTCATGATTTTCAAGATCCGATGACCATCCTATTACAGTATTCAGTGAAGGATGAATTTTCTTCATTCATAAGCTCGGATTTTGGATTCAATTTGTTTTTTCAACCGCCATCCTTTATGTTTTTCTACCAGCTTGACAAAAATGTGAACAAAGAAAAATTAGGAAGCCAATTGCTTGATTGGCTGCATTGGCACTTTAGCATCACTTGAGAGAGTGGTCATCCCAATAGTTTTAGGGTAGGTATGGATGTGAAAATAAGCTTGTCAGTCAATCATTTTCCAGTTTGAGTTTTCTAGCACTAGATACAGTCAGTTTTCAATAATGCACTCAGACGTCCCCCATGCAGTTGGAAGCAGTGCATAGAGCTTGGTAGGAGAAGGACACACACATGTTTTGGGGAAAAACCCCATGGATCAGGAACTGGGTCTACGAGTTCTTTTCTACCTCGTTGGGAGGATAACATCCACAATTCGAGCCAATGTTATCACCCTAACAATTTTTATCGGGATCTAAAAACTTCTGAAGTTTAGCGATACGCTATACCACAGTAGAGGCGCAATAGTTTAGGTCGCTCGGCTATATTCCGCGGCATATGAATGAATGTAGAAGAAGTGGKAAGGGGGTAKCTCGGCGRGCTGTCGATCTTGAAGAATCTCAGATCTACRGTCGAAGCCTACATTGGACAAACAAATAGCRCAKAACTTAACATCGCGAAGGCAGACCGGGRAAAACTACTTTGGTTTCGACGGGGAACGTGTGGTGCTCTTACACATGCATCGGGGGAGATGAAGGATTTCCCAAAACCACTTTTCYTATGGCCCCGATGTCACCTGGTTCAAAATKTCATGTCGATAGCTCACGGGGAGGATGGCGGTTGGTCAAATCACCTCACATCACTGGTCCAGGTACTTTCCCGGATGACRTACCAAAAGGATGCCGCCGCATAACTAATTTGAGGCTCATCATTCGAAGTGGATTGATGAAGAGTGGAACACCAAGGTACTGCGACAGTAATTCGTGAGCAAAGTACACAAACCATMAAATCTCAGATATGAATCATTTTATCCTATYYTGGGAAATTGTCATCTTATGTGTAAGAAAAACAAGCTCGACCTATGCTCCTGAATTYTGTAAACACAAAGGGTGGCCAAATCAAGGTCTCTGCGAAGTCCGGAAGGCATGGATAATACTCGTCAAATGGTGTCTGGTGCAAAGTTCGGAAGGCATGGATAATACCAGGTAGGTCAATAAGTAAGAATGAAATATGGGTCTTGCAGATGCTGGCGACTAAATTTCATACCAAACCTGAAACTGAGATAGAGTCGGGAGTAAAATTAAACCCTTTTATGAGGGATCTTGTCATAAATGAACACACAGACAACACCTGCCACCTAGCCGCAAAGAAGAAGAGGAGAAAAAGGAGGAAATCAGAGGCCAAAACTGAGATTATAGAGAGCATCAGGGAAAATTTTGATTGGTGGAATACCCTGGAGGAGGAAATCTCCAAGCTGAGGTGAATCCTTAGGTAAAATTTTGGTGTATTTCAGATAGTTTTGGACAGATGTCGGCTTAAGAGAAGGGAGTCCTGATATGACAGATCGATTACTAACGGTCCCTTTAAATAATACAATTGTTCTTCCTTTTTGTAACTTATATCTGTTTTTATAATTATGAGGAAGTTAGAACGTTTTAAATTCCATATGAAATTCCTCTATATATGCTTGGCCTCATGAGTATAGAAGGATGGAGAAAAGAGGAGCATTCCCTCTATGCAAGAAAACTTTATAAATCTCTGGGGATGGAATGAATACATGGGTGTAGAGGCATATTTTGGGACTTTTTATGAAAAGATTCTAATTGGTGGTGTTATGAGTCTCATTTTCTCTCATAGTTTGTGATTCCTTTTATTTTGTATTTTCATTTTTCTTTCTTCTATCTAAATTGAGAAACTAAAAGTCCAGAATTCATTATTCAATGCTCTTGGCTTGGCGATTTAGACTATGTTCATCTCTTCTAAACCATTTCAGAATTCATTACTATAATGCTCTGATAATAGTTGTGTGTTTCTTTTCTTCTGATACCATCTAAAATTTTCAAGCATAAACTCAGAAGTGACTTCCTCATTTAGACTTTTCCTCTTGATTGTTTTCACGATTTGGAAATGCATCCTACATTCTTGACCCCATAGCACAAAGGTCATCTTCAGCTCTTCAACAACTTTATTAAAACCCCAAAACAAACCAATTCTAGCCACCGATTTCCATAGATGTATCAAGTGACACGAGAGAGCCCTCTCTGAGTTGAGCAAGCTAGTGCCTCGACTCTAAAGATGGCTAAAACAGTTACCTCTGTCGTCTTTCTATTCAGCCAGACAGAATTTATGGAGTTCTAACACACCCACTACTCACGGACTCTCATTCTCCACATGCCTGTTTCGCCCGGGAGTGTACACCTTCACAAGAACAGTCCATCAGTGCTTCACCTCCCTCTCTGGGTCTCGGCAACATGCCAGATCAGGAAGTCTTAGACCTCTGTAGCTTGTGCTGGACTCTCTCTGGAAGAATACCACTTCCTAGCAGACTCCTTCACCTGGAAATGGCTTCTCACAGGCCTGACAGACTGCCTCTTCAACTAAGGGCCTTACAACCCAGTTCTCCAGCCCCTTCCAACTCAATTCCCACATAGTGAGGATAACCACAACACAACCCCACTCAGGAAAACAGAAAGTAGCAACCTACAGACAGATCGGGTATGGATTCAGGTCTACAGTGGTGGATAAATTGGGTTCTTGAACTCACAAGTTGACTTTCCCCTCCTGACCAATTTTTCTCAACGGTGCATAGGTATGTCAAGGACAGACGCATACCAATAACGAAATCAGACGGATGATGTTTTGGTCTTCAGGAATACGTCTCAGTTTTTTGGTTCTTAGAGCTGCATGAGGGTATCCGAAATCAAACGTAAAGGATGATGGAATGATGAGTGACCCCCTCCATGACTGACTTCTGCAGTTTTTAACTGCATGTGCCTAGGTTGACACATGTCTCCCATGAAGCTGCATGCACTCCATCAGCATGCATTCCTTTCTAGGAACTTAGGACAAAACATATTTTTCACATGGCTTTTGGAATAATATTAAAATATTATTCCCAAGGACTTAAGCCCCTAGTCTCAACAGTTAGCCTCTCTTTCCAACCTTCCAGCCCCCAATCCCTTACCCATTCTGTTGAAGCTTAGTCCCCCATCACTCATTCATCTGGTCGATCTGAGTCTACAAGTCAGCGCTCTTGTTGTTAACAATCCAAATCTGTCCGTCGAGGCTCCTCCTATTCTCGACCTGAATGTGCCAGATGAGCCTAGTCTTCACAATGAACCTCCACGATGGTCGCGTTACATCCAGTAGTGTGAGCCTTCGTGGGGTTTTGGTCAAATCCAGAGAAAGTAATCGTGGAGGTCTCCAATGAACTAGCGATCCACCTCTCTCACAACAATTCAACCTCAACGATCTGCCTCCAGTAAGATCCACCTCGCTCAGCTCCGATACCAACTTGAAAATAGAAGGAGAGAAAGAAAGTGGCTTCTCTCAGGCGAGGCAGCACCTTGAGGCCATTGAAGAAAATCCACACACTGCATTCATTTAAGCAATGAGGAGTACATTATATAGGATGGCATTCAGTTTAGATGGTTGGAACCATTAGACGGTTGGAACCATTATTAAGTTTAGAGGAGTCTCCATTATTTCTAAGTAAAGGAACATAAACAATTATTCTGTGCATACCGGTTTTGCATCGCTCTCTTATCCTCATCAAATGGACCGTTCTCCTATCTTGATCAATGGATATCTCCTCTAGTGGTGGTGGGTTGGTATACTAATGAATTGGTATAATTGTGTAACAACATGCACAAATGAGTTCAATTGTATTTTATTACTCCTATAAATATCACCACACTCATATCCCTTTTTTTTTACCAGTCCTCTTCTCTGTGTCAGCTCATCAAAATCATCGTCACTCATATTTTGTTGCCACTCCTCTCCATGATATAGTGAAACATTATGAGAGACAAAATAATTAATTATTTCTTCAATTATTTATTGCTTATTTATTGCTATGAGAGGTCACATACTAATTTTTTTATTCTTGAACTACAAGAGGTTATTTATTTGAGTCCACTCCTTAGCATTCCTAGGAGGTAATAAAAAGTAATCACATTCCATGTACTAAATCTTAACCACATGGTTCTTGAAACTTATAAATTGGTAAAATAAAATAAAAAATGTAAAACAATTGCATGGTTTTTTCCTCTCTTCTCAATATAACCACACTAGAAAACTATAAAATATAAAAAAATAGTAATGAAGAGGTAAATTTTAAAACTTAATTAATCTTGTTTTGATTTGTAAAATTAATAAAATATAAAAAAATAGTAATGAAGAGGTAAATTTTAAAACTTAATTAATCTTGTTTTGATTTGTAAAATTAATGTAAATTGATAAGTCATCATGGTAAATTCATAATCTTATTATCTAAAAGTGATTTGTTTATGTGGAAAAATGATTAGGATATAAATTATATTTGTTTATGTGAAATCTATTTGTTTATGTGGAAAAATGATTAAGATATAAATTATATTTGTTTTATGTGAAAAAGTGATTAGAATAAAATTACGAAAAGAAGAGTAATAGAAAAATTAAAATCAATTTTAAAAACATGATTATATAAAAAGAGTTTTAGATTCTCTTATAAAAATTATATTGTTATTCTTTTTAAATAAATTCTATGAAAATATATAGATAATAAATTACACAATTAAATATTCTTTTTACATTTCATTAATTCAAGTTCTTCATTTGCACCAACCATATCATGTGATTTGAAATTATTATATTTTATTGTTATTTTTTTATTTCACTTCATTTAAATATAGGCATTGCAACTTTCAATCATATACCTTCATAATGATAGATTTACTAATTTAATATGAAAAGAACAAAACCATGTCTATATATATATATATATATATATATATATATATATATATATATATATATATATATATATATATATATATAATCAGATGAGCGGTTGTATTATTCACATCTTCTATTGACGCATGCGTCAATATAAACATGCAAGAACCACTATAGAATACAACCCCACCCTTGAAACAAATACGACTTAGAAGGCAAAGTGCTAGTTTTGAAAACTATTCATTAAAGCTACCAAGTCTCTTTAATTATTCCACTTCTCCGAGTGATATATATTTGGATAAGTGCCATTTAAAGATATATACTTGGAGCAAGAGAATGTTTCACATATCTATTATATTTTTTATATAATTTGTTTATTTCTCTAATTAAATAGAATTCTTTCTTCCTTACTAAAAAATAATTATTTTATTAAACATCAAATAACAAATAATTTAGAAAAAAATAAACTAATAAATGCGACTATACATACAACATACCAGCCATCTACTCTTCAATGTGAGATGCTTCCCAAAACATCACAAACACATCTCATCACCAATGTATTATACTCCTTTAATAAAATAAAAGAAGATAAAATAATAAACTAAAAACTAAAATCTGCATTGTTCTATGAATTAAAATAAACATACTATTTCGGAAAAACAAAATATGTCATATACTTCTCGTTAAAACGAATATCGCAACAAAATGTGACGTTCTCTTTGTTCTAAAATGCTTTCCATCATCTCACAATAAGATGCAAACTTTTATGAACAACAACGTATTACTTCAAGCTTCCATGCATTTGGCGCCTAAATAAAACCTATATAATACTTGAAAAAATACATCGTGTAATTTTAACAATATGTTAAAACTTCCAGTAATTTGAAGGTTTTTTCCTTTTTCTACTTTATGATTAACCCTTTTTAAATTGTATTTTAATAACGATTTAAAAATACATGCGTTTAAATCATAAACATAGTTTATTTGCCTTGTCTCCGTGCCCAATGCGTTTAAATTGTATTTTAATAACGTTTTAATACATGTGCCCAATGCCCTTTTTAAGTTTATTTGCAATAGGGTATTTAAACCTAGTTTTTAGCATGTTGTGTTCATTACACATTTCATGTAAATTTCATTTCTTTTGTACCCATTGTAACATGTTTCCATGTAATATGGTTTGTGCTTGACACAAGAACATGCGGAAATTGAACATAGTACTATTGTATGTGGCATGTATGACTACAAGTGAGGAGCATTGTTGGGTATGACCTCATGGAACACTAATTTTAGCATGAACTCATCATCAAGACATGATGAGCTATCAATATTTGCTTGTAGTGAGGACACTATACTCTTCCAAATTCTCGAACAATCCATCAAACATGGATGATCTTCATCTCATGATCAACATGAAATGATGATCCCATCTTCATATCATGAATGTTGAATATGTTTCCTGCATACTTGCAATCTATGAAACTATAACGACGTGAGATGATAATGAAGGTGTAGAGAAATTGAGTACATCAAACTAGTATAGAAGGGTTCATAGACACCCGTGGGGGGAATTACAGTGGAAATAAGATATTTAAGAAAGTAAGGGGATCAGGTATGACTTGGGACTTTTAAGATGGTTGAGTATGGGAGGAGAATAGGGAAATGAAGGGTAAAGAGAGTGATTATTGATCTAGGTTGGAGGATGGATGAGTATGGAAGGAAAATAGGTAAATGAAGGGTAAATTAAGTGTGGATTGATCTAGGGTGGATTCAGGGAGTGATGCCAAAAAATGAAAGTAAAGGGATAGAGGACGAGTATTATCTCTATAAGTACAACACAAATAAACTTAAAAAAAAACATAAAAATAAATCCAATGATGAAGAAGTTACCAAGAAGTATTTCTAGTGACATTGTCCTCCTACCTATACTACCCGGGTCGCCAAATTAAGAGGAATAAAACCCTATTAACTTTTGGGTTAGCTCAAGAGAAGTCTATTGATAGAGGAAGAGATCCAAATAAGCTCTAAGTTAGCTCATGCCAAGTTTAATAGTTAATTCTTTAGGATGTTCAATTAAAATTAAACATGGTTTCTCTAACATGACATGATTTAATAACACACTTAATATTCACAATCAAGTGGCATTTTAAGACAATTTTTGTTTTTTTATATATTTCATTTAGCTTGAATAATAATATACAAATTATTATTTTCTTTTTATACTAAAATATAATATTCATGTAAAATAGTATATTTACTTTTATATAAGATTTAAAATTAATTAAGAGTTTGTTTTACCTAAATGTAAGGGAACCTCCTTTTAAAATTAATTAAGAGCTTGTTTTACTTAAATGTAAGGGAGAATGAAATTCTATCATTTTGAAATAATAATTTTTAGACAATAATGATCAATAATCTTACATTTGGAAATTCAATGATAACTATTAGTTAAAAAATTCAATATAACAACTTAATTATAATAAATTTTACCACTTTCACTTTTAGTATAACAACCTAATTATAATAAATTTTATCGCTTTTACTTTTAACTAACAATTTATCAATTTTCAATTTGTATCAATGGGTGAGTGCAAGAATTTGGTGGCCGAAAAAGTGGTAAGGGCATGAATAAGAACGTGCACTCACAAGAACGAGTGTGCACACGCGTTCCTAGACCTATAGGTTCAGATATGGCCGAACCTCCATGTAGATTTCCATGTAGGTTTAGTGGAAAAAGCATGTATGTAGTCTTAAGAGCGTGTGCATGCTCTTAAGAACACGCTCACAGTCTTATTGATAGAAAATATACTAAGGGGCCGAGTGTGATTTGTGCCCATTGTGCACAAATTGTGCTCATGCTTCTCTCATTGGGAAATTGCAATGGAGCTAGAGAAGAGGAAGAAAGGGAGGAGGGGGCCACCGTGTCTAGGCATGTTACATTTTTCTTAATTTTAATCCAATTTAGTCATTCAAATTTAGTATTTATCTCCCAATAATCTAAATTAAAAAAAAAAAAAAGTTTGTATTTTAAATAAAAAAGGAACCTAATTTACATGCCATGGATTTTAAATTGTAGCATATATAATACAATGGAACCCCAATACAATTTAAACCGCTCACAAGAAAACCAAGAAGATAAAAACCCCAACCCACCACCACCACACATTGTAAACACTGAAATTGATGGTGGTTTGGTTATATTATGAACCCTTGAGGAACAATTAAGGGAGACTAGAGAGCCTAGCACAATCTCCTTGGCCACTTCTTTGGACATCATTGTGCATTCCATTGCAAGTTCCCAAGGGAAATTGACCTCTATATGATTGTAGGGCACAAATGTATTAGTACTATAGCACTGGTTTGGACAGAAACCAAGTCAAAGAATTGGGCGTTTCGAAACAACAATATTGTCTATTTTTAAGGATCCTAGAAATGGAAAAGAACTACCATTGACTAGGAAACACATCTCCATTGACTGGTGCATCCATCCCCAAATTAGTCAAAATTGGATGGATAGGTGGTACATGGTTTTTCATAAACCTCCATACAATAACAAGGAGGTTCCCTTATATTTTCTGAGAAAATTATGGGTTGAGTTTATTATGGGTAAGAATGTCAACTACTTTGACATTGGTGACTTCCATGGGGTGGTTCGAGGGTCCGCACGGGACCGAGAACATTCTAGGAGTGACCCCGAGTTAGGTCCCTGTCCCCCCAGAAAAGGCCTAACCCCCCTACCCAACATCCTCCCATTGTAGATAAATTGCAACAAGTACAACTAGCCATCTCCTCATTGACTTGTAGCCTAGTGCAACACAATAGATTTGTTTGACTATCTCGATATGAAGTGTCTACCAGTGACATTGATATAGGAGTTGGAGCGTCAACATGCACAAGAGAGTATAGTAAGGAGATGGCATATGGACATAGAAACCGTCCATGTGAACCTCACAAATGCTCGAGCTACGGGCAAACATGCCATGGGAATATAGAGCCTAGTGGATAACATAGCTTCATGGAGGAGGTTATTATCTTAAACCTCTCTATCTTCTTCATCATTATACATTTATTTTGTATTTTGTGTATTTTGTGTAGTTGTTGCATCCCAACAACAAACTCTCTATGCTTATGGATGCATCAGTGCCTAGCCCCACCACTAATGCAACAGTAGTGGAAACATGTTCATTGGGTGCACCTTACACATAGGTATGTATCACATTTGATATATTCAGCATAATAATTTGTTTATTTTATGACATCCTCAAATTTTGTATATGTTCTCTTGTTTCTATAGGATTTTTCACTAGGTGATGTCGAGGATTTTCCATCTAGGATGGACAAGTTACAAGTTTCACAGATATCATGTGTAAAGTTAAATATCATATAATTCTCAAATTGTTTGTGTTTATGTTTTTGAATTTCAGTATTTCATACTAATAGTTCAATTTTATTCATATGTATGCAAGTCACTGATATATTTTCTAGGTATAGTGGTATTACACCCCTTGGGCACATGGGCGTTGCTTCTGGGTTTCCTTTCTCCAGACCTAGAGTGTTGGAATCACTTTTACAACCCATGACGGTCCATCACAACCCACCTGTCTACCACCCACTCCTACCACCACTTTCGACACCATCGACAGAGACTGCCACGATAGAGGTTGTCTCAAAATAGGTTGTATAACCGAGTTATCCATCTGCTAGTCAATCTCCATCGATGCCTGAGATATTCACGGTGAGATAATGCATTGTTGGCATAGGGGCAGACCCAGGGTTCAACACTACAACAACGCACCAACAAAACCCTAACTACCGACCCTTTTGGCAACACCTGTGAAGCAGATGAAGTCTCACCTGAGGTAGAGGCAGGGGTGATTGTAGGACTCAGGTGTCTGCAACCTTAGCTGGGATCTAGATCTGTGATTACACACTTAACAAAGAACTTAACATCAATAGTTCACCTAGAATTAACCCTTATCTCACTCCGTAGATAACACAGAGCATTGCGGTATATACTTAGATCTAAGATGATTCAACACTTAGCAGCATACAACAGACCGGATCTGGTAGACCAAGCACTTAGCAACTTCATACACATAAACTCTATCATCTATACACATCTAATAAGAAAAAAGCATAAGTAAATCTATCTAAACATGGCATAGCACTTAGCAAGAGAGGGAAAACGCATGTAAGTAACAACACAAAGAATGACACACAGATTTACGTGGTTCACCCCCACCTTAAGGCTACGCCCACCAACTCTTCTTCTCTATTATTGTTGGCCAATCAGTTACAAGCACAGAGCTTCAAAACCTACTCCACGCAGGACAAGATATCTGCGCAACTCGCTAGATCCTCCTTCCTCGAGCAGCTCTAAGCATAAAACCTTCTTACAATCCGTGCACTCAGCACTTACAATACTTGCACTCAGCTCTTCAAGTATATCACACAGATCGTCTCTTAGCACTAAGCCACTTCTCAAGTGTCCTCCAAAATGTTTTTTCTTACATAGCGTAGACTTCTACTTATACATTACAAAAAGGGGCCTAAACATGGGTAAACCCATGGGCCGACATCCCGGTCTCATTACATTATCCCCCAAAACCCAAAAAGGACCCAAAAAGGGGGTCTAGCTTCCACTATCTCCGCTTCGCCTTGCGCTCTATCTTTGACAGGCTGTCGAAGTCCAAAAAATGGTCAAATATTACCAAGTGTTCCTCAAAACTTGGTCAGGGGCCAACAGGTCCCCAAAACTCACTTGTGATTCATCCCGAGTCACTCAGGTATGGGTAACTTTGCCTCAAAGGTCTTGATCTTGGCTCGAGTTTCTTTGACTTGTCTCCGTGCTACTGCTTCTTTCTCAACAAATTCCTAAATAACCACTTCGCTGATAGGTCCTTCCAGTTGTTGCTCGACTGTAACAACTAATTGTTCTAGTACTGTTCCTTGGACTTCAATTTCTTCAAACAATAGATAGGCCGCCTCCTAGCTCGTTTGGAGTTTCTGGGTGACTTCCATCATTTTGTTCTGCATGGTAAGAATGAGTTGTTGGGCAGTGCGTTGTTCCTGGGATCTCTTCATCCTCTCAATGGGTGACAGGAGCTTGAGATGCACCTGTACTATATTTGCGTGTTGCTTTGCTTCTTGGATTTGGGACTCCAATTTCTTCAACTTTGGGTCTTCAAATAGTTGTTCATATATCTGTGCGCTTTTTCTACTTAACTGTTTGTATTCTGCAACAAGTGTCTTAATCCTCTCAACAGAGCTCTGAGAATTCATTTCTCATTGGTCGCATACTTCTTGTGGGGTACTTGGTATAGTTTGAAGCTCTAATTATACGACCCTTTGCTGAAGCTGCTGAATAACTTCAGCAAGCTTCATCACTTGATGTTCAAAGGGTTCTTCTCTCTTTTGTTCTAAGCCAGTGATGGAGAAGAATTCTCAATTAACTTCTTCTTCCATACCGATCTGCTTCGCAAGTAGTTGTTGTTTCTCCTTTTGGATCTTCACTCTATCTTATTCAAATTTTGCTTGGAGAGCATCCTTCTATTGTTGCATGGCTTGATGTTGTTCTATGATTTCCTCTTGTACTTTCTTTAAGGCCTAAGTAACTTGCTTTTTTTTTTCCTGTGCGTGTCGAAGGCGTACTTCGACTGTATCGACAATATTGCAGAGTTGAATTGATTCTTCTCCCACTTCTGTTGTTCCTTTTGGCAGAGGCGCAGTAGAGGTTGCACATCTAGACTGGAGTTCCTGCTGCACTTCTTGGAGCCCAATTTCAATCCTGTTATATATCTGCTCCTTCTTCACTTCCTTCTTTTCTGTTATCTCTTCTATGGCTTCATTCATAGTTGTGAGGAGGAATATGAAGTCATTCGAAGTGAGCGTGGTGTGCATATTAGTTACAGTTGCTTTCGATTTATTCTAGGAGGGAGACTTCAGAGGTGACCCTTTTCTCTTATTTATAACTTCGACTTCGTCTTTCGGTCTCAGATCGACTTCCTTGAGGTCTTTGCCATTACCTCCTTGATCTAGTGTGATGGAATCTGTCCTTATAGATCTTCTATCTACATCCTAAACCTCTTTAGGATTCTTCATCTTCTTTGTCTTACTAGGCCCAGGTGTGTCCTATGCAGATTTTGGGTTGTTGATGTCTGAAATGTTCGTTGGATCTGCTACAACAAGGAGGTCCGCCGACCATTCCTTGGTGATATCTTCTAGGTCTTCTTCTGTCATCTTATAATAGGAATGAAGTTGTTACTGATGCTCATCGATGCATGGAGTTAGGTATATAAAGTGGCGGTCCACGCTGAACTTTATCAGAGGTCAGAACCTTTGTAAAGTGTTCGGGGTTATGCAAGGTTCACCCCTTATGGCTGCCTTCAATTGGTTATAATATGTCTGGAAAATGAAATTCGATTTCCATTGCTTGTTCATGTTGGACAAGTATCATAATGTACTGAACTTCGTGGCTAGTGGCTCAAAGGGGTCAAGGTCCGAGAAGGTTGCACCTTCCAGTAGCTCCCATGCAACAAAAGTGATTAGTATCAGAAGCCAGCTAAAATGGAATTCATGTCCGTAATATTGGGCTTCTCTACAGTCAATCTCTAGTTGGTTTACCAGGTACTTCACCCAGTTCATCTATAGTCCCTGTGCGCATTTTCCTGCGAGGTCAACTATGAATCTTGATACTTGTGTAGGTCGATTCTTATGTACCAACTTCCCTCTGATCAATTTAAATGCGGGGCACACTGCGCCACTTTTGATAGAGGCTACCTTGTAGCCACGCGCGCCCTTCTCGACATTGCCATAAGATTCTTTAATCTTTTGTGATAGAGCGTGGTCCGCGGTCTTCCTAGGGTAGTAATCCTGGGGATCAGGGCCCTGCATGCTAAGCCCGGTGATCTTATTGATCAACGTCGGATGAACAGTTATGCGGTGGTTTAACCACAGGTATCCTCCATGGTAACTTGCTAGTGGAAATTTTACACAAGCATTCACCTCCTGGTGTCTACAGAAGTGTGGTATTTTCATAACGTTGAGCAAAGTAGATTGCGGGAGTTTCATCGTCCATTGTTGAGGGATGATCTTTGAATTCTTTCTCTTAGTTCTTGTCAATTACTTATATGAGACGATCATACTATAAACCTTATGGTCCCCCAGGTTGAAGTCACAAAACTTCAACGCTGTAACCTTGTCTTGATCTGCATGGTAGGTGCGTATTCCTTTCGGTAGATATGCAGTGACTAGGGTGTATTCAAAGTCTCTAGGGACACTATCCTTGTTAATCGCACTGCTCAGAGGGGGTATGTAATCTGGTAGGATGGATGACACTAACTTCGCGTTGTCTATGTTGTCTTTATGCTTAGTTCTCCTTTTCGCGCAACCTCAAGATGTTCCTGCTTGAGCAGTCGACAGGGAGGCTTGCACTTCTCTCGTCAATGATTCTTGGACTCTGGTGGACATTCCTCTTTCCGACATGACTCTCTGAGTCATTAAATTGAGAAGGACCTTTGTGATGGATTCCTCAACTAAGGTGAGCTCGTTGGACATACGCACTTGGAAAATATAATCGGGGCGCGATGATCTCAGATACTGCACTAGGATGAACAATATGCTTGGAATGATCACTGTATACAATCGCTAGTTCTGCAGGATTCAAATTTCTAGTTGGCAAAAGTGTTCTTAGGGAAGGAAATTCATCAACGGTCTGCTTGCAACAGGTATGAAGCTTCCATTATCGTAGATCTATCCATTATGGTGAGGTCCAACGGTCTGGTGGTGATCCTTTAATGTTTTTCTATCTGTTCAAGGAATAAGTTGAATGGGTATATCATTCCAACGGCTATATTGCTTCTCCATGACGAAGTGCCATATGTCGTTGTTCTGATATCTCAGGGAAGTTCAATTTCTGTGATTTTTCCTTCTGCAATGTTCCACCCGGGATCTCTTGTAACTTTTCAATCTTCGCCTTTTTCTTACTTATTTTTCTATCCTTCTTCCCGGTAGTCTTCAACTCGGTCAATCTTTTTTCGTTCTAATTCCTATCTTCTCTCGACATAGTCACTTCACACTGTTGAGATTCTTTCTTCAGATCCGAGGGTAATACTCCTTCAACATATGGGTTAGGTATTTCAGTCTTATGTGGTTCCTCTAATTCTCTTATAGCTTCGATGTCCAAGTCCTTGTTGTCCAATAGCTTAGATATGTCCTCTTGTTCTTCCAACAAGTAGGCGATCCTTCTAGTCATAAATTCCATGAGTTCTTGTTTCTTCTGTTCTAGGGATTCCTTTTCTTCTTTTCTTTGGATCTGGTCTTTTTCAATCCAGATCTTGCCTAACAAGGCTGGAAATGGGGCACGGTCCTTAATAAATTTAATAACTTCAAATTCTTCCTTTGTCGAAGCTCCATGGGTACTCATAGCTATCTGGGTAATCTTGCCACATAGGGTTACCATTTTTCCTTTAAACAACCCTATTTTTCCTAGTGAAGGAACCATAGCAGGCCTTCCTAGGGTTTCCCAAGTGCCTTCTGTCATAATCTTCATCTGTGTTTCCTCATCTAGAGCATAGTCAATATCGAAGTCTCCTATTCTTACTTCGATTTTCTCCTTTTCTTTGAAGATCTTTGACAAACTGGCATCTTTATGTTCATTCAACGTTTCTTTCATTTTCAGTAACATAATCTCTGATTCTTTCTCGGGTTCTTCTATAATATTAGTCTCTTAATCTCCTTCAGGGTTTTCTTGCTCCATATTCATCTTTTCAAGTCTAGCAATCATTCTAGGGAAATCTGGTACTTCATGGTCCATAGCCTTACAACAGAGGAAACTAGGTTTTCTCCCAG
Source organism: Picea engelmannii (assembly GCA_009831015.1). Lineage (NCBI taxonomy): Eukaryota > Viridiplantae > Streptophyta > Pinopsida > Pinales > Pinaceae > Picea > Picea engelmannii. The sequence goes on along the minus strand of ML783164.1, from coordinate 229,558 downwards.
GGCATTCCTTAGCAAGATGTCTTGGTCTTCTGCAACTATAAAAAAGAGTTAATCCTCTCTTTCTTTTCAATGATCCCCAACTTTTCCTGTACTGTGCACTAGGATCATAATGGCTAACCTACAAAAATTTCTTTCTAAGATCCTGCATCCACTCGTTAGTCCAAACATTCTTTCTATGCATAGGTATAACATATCTTTCATTATTCTTATCAGATCTATTCATATAAAACGTTCTTTCATCTAACAGTGCTCTAATTTTCAAGCTAGAACAAAATCTATCAAGCATACTTGAATTCATGTGTCAAAAACAAAAATTTCCACTTATTGAGTGCAAAGCTTCTAGATCTAAAACCTTTCACTATTCTTACCTTTATCAAATCACAAAGATTATAGATCGTACCTCTTTTCTTCAGATCTGTCTTCTTTTCTTCATCACAAAGATTCATAGGTCGAGTAGAGTATTGCGCATCAGAGCGATAGATCTACGCACAGAGTTTCCATAAGTTTAGGACAAATCTTTGCACAAAGCTTCTTCTTCCTTAGTTCCCAACAATCATAGTTTCAGGTCCCGACAACATAACCATTTGTTGGCACAGGGGCAGACCCAGGGTTCAACGCTACAACAACACACCAACAAAACCCTAACTACCGGCCCTTTCGAAAACACCTGCAAAGCAGATGAAGTCTCACCTGAGGAAGAGGTAGGGGTGATTGCAGGACTCAGGTGTCTACAACCTTAGCTAGGATCTACATCTATGATTACACACTTAACATCAATAGTTCACCTAGAATTAACCCTTATCTCACTCCGTAGATAACACAGAGCATTGCAGTATATACTTAGATCTAAGATGATTCAACACTTAGCAGCATACAACAGACCGGATCTGGTAGACCAAGCACTTAGCAACTTCATACACATAAACTCTATCATCTATACACATCTAATAAGAAAAAAACATAAGTAAATCTATCTAAACATGGCATAGCACTTAGCAAGAGAGGGAAAACACATGTAAGTAACAACACAAAGAATGACACACAGATTTACGTGGTTCACCCCCACCTTAAGGCTACGCCCACCAACTCTTCTTCTCTATTATTGTTGGCCAATCAGTTACAAGCACAGAGCTTCAAAACCTACTCCACGCAGGACAAGATATCTGCGCAACTCGCTAGATCCTCCTTCCTCGAGTAGCTCTAAGCATAAAACCTTCTTACAATCCATGCACTCAACACTTACAATACTTGCACTCAGCTCTGCAAGTATATCACACAGATCGACTCTTAGCACTAAGCCACTTCTCAAGTTTTGTCCAAAAGGTTTTTTCTTACATAGCCTAGACTTATACTTATACATTACAAAAATGGGCCTAAACATGGGTAAACCCATGGGCCGACATCCCGGTCCCATTACATTATCCTCCAAAACCCAAAAATGACCCAAAAAGGGGGTCTAGCTTCCATGATCTCCGCTTTGCCTTGCGCTCCATCTTTGACAGGCTGTCGAAGTCCCAAGAATGGTCAAATATGACGAAGTGTTCCTCAAAACTTGGTCAAGGGCCAACATGAATTGATGATAATTTTTATGTTTCATGATTTGTTTTTACTCATATTTGTTTAATTTTCTTGACATGATCCTTGTAACTAATTCAAGGTGGTATTGTGGACAGATTGGGGTCATGGAGGAGGGTAACACTCTCACAATTGATTGTTTCATATATGATGATTTGTCTTAGGTTAAATTACAAAGTATCAATTTGTATCTCTATTAATTCATTGATGAAAAAACTAATAACATTGTTTGTTCTTTATGTAGTTTCTAGAGCATCGATGCACACCTAGGCCTAGAACCACTCGAGGTGAATCCTCAAGCAAGAGAATAAAGATATATTTCCAGGATGCTCCCGAGGGTTGTGAGGGTGGAAATGGTCAATGATTGACAAACTACTTCCATTTTATATCTATGCCACGATATATATATATATATATATATATTATGTTAGGGCACTTATTGTCGCTTTGTATACTCAGCATGAGTTTCCCTTTTGTAAAAAATGTAAAATTTAGATGATGTTGAGTATATATATATATATATATATATATATATATATACACACACACACACACATACATTTCATGGAACATTATTTATGATTCTCATTATTTCTACATTTTATGTTGATGAATATATGAATTTCAAAGTGTTTGAATTCCAAAGTGTATGGATTTTATGTGTATAAATCCCTTGATTTGTTTATAAAGTGATTATAAATACTTTCATTATGCATTAAGGAATATCTTATGGTGGAAAATATTTCTAAGTACTAAATCCATAACAAATTAATGGTTCTCAAGTAGCATTGCTTGTTAATCAACCATGTATCTCTACATCATCGATAGATCATTCCTTCTGAATTATTTTCATGAATGTTGTGGATATCTGTTACCCATGATTTTGGTCAATCTGGATGTGTATTGATGATGGTGTACTTAGGTTCCTCATAAGAACTTTCTCTTGAGAAAAGTGACATTCATATCTTCCCAGAAAACTTACTTTTGAAGAGAGTTCGCAGGTTGCTAATATCTTAGGGTGCGAGAATGACCCATTTTCATAGGCTACCTTCAGCTAGGGTGAAAACTTCTCGCACTGTGCTACATAGCTAGGGTGCGAACTTGTTCTAAAGCTTGGAAAAAGATGAAGTCTAGATGGTTCTAGAAGGGAATATTCTAGAAGAATGGGTTGGCATTCGAATGGTTATCCTTTTACTGATTTCCCTGATATTGTGGGATCATTCTTATCCAAGTAACCATCTCATCCTCTCTTATATATTGATGGAATTCTCATGGAAAAGGTTAAGCAAGATTCATTGGAGAATTGGTGAAAGAATTGTGTGAAGGACCTAGATTGAACAGGATCTTGGAGACTCTAGCAAGTCTATCAAGAGGGATTTGATGTTCTTCATACAAGGATCGAGCAAGTGTGTGTGTTGGATCCAAGAGCCATTGAAAGGAAGCTTGCGACATCAAGGCTATTAGGTTGTATCTTCTACTTTTGATTAATATGATACAGTGGCATGTCCTTTTCCCATAAAGTCATTCTCACTTTATTGTGTAATTCCTTGATCATACACATAAGTTGACAGTTGAATATATTTTGTTATCTTCACTTTGGTTGGTTTGTGTTGTCTTGGTCTTGACCTCACGAGAGCACTGGAGCGAAGCGGGAGCAACAGAGACCCTAAGAAGCGATACAAAGGTATGYTACTTTTTCCTCCCTACTAGCTAATTCAATGGTCATAACTTAGGGAAAGAGTCATGTCCTGTCCTATTTTGTTCTAGATCCGGGTGGATCTAGGGAGATCTGTTAGTGTCTGCACCTACCGATTAGTCCGATAAAAAAATTGGTGACTCCACTGGGGAGTAAACCCATTTTATTTGTGGTTTTCGGTGTTTTTCCTTGGCCATTTTCTCTTGCCTTACCTTTCTCCATTCATATCAATCTCTGAGTCTTCAGAATACCCTGATAGACTCTCTTGGTCCATAGGCCTCTTCAAATTTTGTGTCTTTTTCCAAAAATTTGCTTGGTTTTAGACATTCTCACACTGCACTCCACAGTGGCCTGCGAGAATAGATTGAGTTCGCACCCTTATTTTAGGTCCAGTGCGAGGTTCTTGCACTCTGCTCAAAGCTCACCTGCGAGAATGACCCATTCTCGCACTGTGTAATATTGTTAGCCTGCAAACCCTCTTTTCAAAATTTTGGATTGGAGTTTTTTGCATCTTCAGCTGCCCAGATCAGTATAGGTGCCTGACAAGAGCTTCTTGGACCATTGGTTGATGTTTTCTTGTCTTCGTTTTTGTGCACAAACAGTCTTAGGAAATCAAGGCTCTTCCTATCATTTTTTTGTTGACTTTCATTTCTTGACTTTTCTCGGCAAAGATATACTCTCTGATTTTGGAATCTGAGTGTGCTTGTTTGGTTAAGAATCGACGATCGGTTGAAAGTTGAGCTTCTTTGTCTTTATCATTTTCTCATTATTTGGAAGATCACTTTTCTCATGCAATTGAAAAGACTAGTTTGGTCTGCTTGTTATTTTTGTTTCCATTGAAAGATTGGTTTGGGTTTTTGTCTATTACTTGTTCATTAGTTTTTGGTTTTTTGAACTCTCACCATCACGGTGTAGGTCCTTTTTGAAAAGTGAACAACGTTTTTCTTTCAAAAGCATTTTCGTCTTCGAAAGTATTGAAAATCAATTGTTGAAATTATTGAAAAAAGAAACAATAGAGAATTGTTATTTTTGCGTGATTCGTTGCAATTGCATTTTAAAGGAAATTGTGTATTGTAGTTCAAGGTTGATCCGGGAAACTTCTCTTTCCCTCTCGTACATAGGATTCATTGAACGAAAATTGATATATTTCATTCCTGTCCATGCATCGTTGGGTTAGAGTCTCACACAACATCAGTTTCATCTCCGCTTCCTTTGAGTAACAACAACCCTTAATAACACTGCACAATCGTAAAATTTAACTAGTAAGTCTTTTCTAGGGCTCTATTACACCAACATTTAGCTAGGCTAGCACTTTGGAATAGGAAGAGAGATACACTCTCCAAATCAAAAAACACACAATAACATCTTGTGTTAAGGAGTGTCAAATTCCATCTACAACATCTTGTCCTGGGAATCCCTTCTCACACAAGGGTCAAACACGAGGTCGCATTAATATTGACAAGGTTACACACCCTGCTTTGTTAATTTGGGTGTAGAGATTGCATGTATTATGGGGATCACTTGGAGGTATACCCACAATGATGAGTGGAATCCTTTTGACTTGATTTCAGGCTAGATACCCTGCCCTTGCGTGTGGATCGGACTGTCGACTGTCCCCCCAGGATTTATTGTTTCTAGTGGTAACCTTAGTGGCCTATCTTTCTAGGGTCTTACACAAGGTCAATTTGAAGGGGAAAGTCTTCACGGCACCTAGAATCGACGTTGGCCAAACTCACTCGGGCTCCTTGGAGGGTATACCCACGATTATGTGTGGGAGCTTGCACCAGGGTGTAAGTCCGTTAAGCAGGTCGCCAGAGTAACTTTTCCACCCTATCCCAACCCCTTCTCGTCTCGTTGTTGCGATGTTGGATTTCATCACCAACTAGTGATTTTGGAATTAGAAGGTCTTGTTTGCTTGGTGTTGTTTCCTAGATTTTGTTTACTGGCGCGTGTTGTTTGTTTACCAAAGTTGACCATACGATTTTCTTCATAAGTTTGTCACTCGTTTACAATAGCTCCTCCACATCATTCACGTAGAATGTAGGTTTTATCTCTAGAGCATCTGGAAGGTTCTCAACCCTTGCCTACAAGTTCACCTGAGGGCTCTCCTCGGCAGAGTGAAGTCCAAGACGTTACCACGCCACTAGTGGAACAAACTGACTCTCTAGAAAATTTCCGAATTACCAATACTCGAGAGGAATTTTGACTTCACCCCAATTCTGAGCGACCGTTTATGCGATTGAATTCTTCCGAAGACTTAGTTGTTGTGTCTTCTGGATCATCGGTTGGAACCTTTCCAGGCATAGAAGGCCAAGATCCTTTTTGGTCTACAGGCGTTTTTTGACGGGACCTTTTTGGTCCAGGCTCACCTGTGATTTCTTAAATCATCTCACTTGTGATTTCCAAAATCTCTAGCCCAGAGACAGTACCGTTTACTACTGCCTATTACTTTCCTGGTACAAACGCCCCACGATATGACCACATATTGAACATCCCTATCGAAATAACCCATCATACAGATACTATGAGTGTTCACACTGGGATTACCGTAGTTATTCGCGCCCCCATCAGCACACCGCGAATGCCCAACGTCACCCCAAAACTACCACCTGGATACCGTGCATTGAATGCTTCCATTCCCACTCCTATGTAAACCCCATCTGGCTCTCCTGGTGGTCCCTCTTCTTCTGGGCACTCTCTTCCTGGTTTTATTCTGACACTCCCTCAACTTCCTTTTGGAGGACCTGTCTCGTCCTCCACTGGAAGTCTTAATCCTAGTGGCACTATTCTGTCATTCACACCGAATTACCAGATTCCCATTAGTGGAAAATTTCACCAAGGTGGTATGACTCAACCCCCCCTCAGTGGGAAAATTCCTATTGGAGCGCAAATTCCAATTGGAACACAACCCCCAATTAGAACGCTGCCCCCAATTGGAACACCACCTTTGATAGGAGGACCGACCCCACCTTATGGAAAAAACATACCTCCATCCTTGGCCCAGTATTGGAATCATCTGATACAAAATCCTCCTCAATCGACTGGGGGGCAGTAGTTTCCCACTGCATCTATGATACCCCCTAATATAGGCCAACCATATCCAGGTACGTTCAATCCCATTTGGGGCTCGAATGCTCAAACTCACATCCCTATTCCAGGATACAATCCCATGAGATACTATCCTCTCCAACCACCACCGAATCTGCCTGGGTCTTCACATTATATGCAGACTGCTTATGGTCCTACTGGTTTTCCAACGGGGCTTCCTCCCCAAAGCCACCAGTTCCTGCAGGTGAATCGACAGTTACCCTTTTTGGCCACTTTGGATCTTCCGGATTTGTCAAGGATTTTAAATGATCCAATTCATCACTCTCCCCAATGGCCTGCTATACCAGCCAAGATACCATCGGACATCCCTAAATTCGACGGCAAAGTGGGAGAGGACCCAAACAATCACGTCATGAATTTTCACCTATGGTGTTCATCCAACTCGTTGATGTATGACTCCATTCGTTTACGTCTTTTTCAACGAACCCTCACAAGTTCTGCTGCGAAGTGGTATATATAATTACCACGAGGTTTCTTCACTGACTTCAACACCCTAGCTATGGATTTTCTCACACACTACCTGTTACCGATTCGTTATGAAATGGGGAACGATATTTTGAGTTCTTTCAAACAAAACAAAGCCACTCATATATCCGATCACATTCATGAGTGGCCACGGAGACGACGTCTCATCAAACTCAAACTCCTCGATTAGTTGCTGGTAGAGTGGTTCACAAAATCATTTGTGAATGACATTGGTCATGACATCGCCATGGGTGGAGTAGTCATGGAAGAGAAGGCCATAAGTCGTGCTCAATACCTTGACCTCGTTTACTCACAAATGGGTACCCTTTACAATTTACTACCTAACTTACCTTGTCCTTCCACTTCTGCCACTTCAACTACTCCAGCTGCTTCACATGTAGTCGACGGTGTGATTGGAACTTTCCAGGCCCAACCACATTCTGCCTCAAGCACCAACCCCAAACTTGCTTCTTCTATTGTTCAAAATGCTTCGTCTCTTTCCACTCCCACTGGCAACACTTCTGAGGTAAATGCAGTCCAATCTACCCTAGCCGGTAAAAATAAATCCAAAAAGGGAAGGAGTAAGAATAAGGAGGACAAAAATACTTCTCAGGTAGAGCGAACCAAAACTACACCTGTTGACGATCAGGATAAGCGCAAACCTCGATACCCTTGTCTTATCTGTGATGATGATCACTACACGAAGGATTGTCCACGACGCGTCGAGGTCACTAAGTTCCTTCAAGGAGCTCCAAAATCACCTCCTTCGGCTGTTTTTTCCCAACCTTTCCCATCTCAACAATAGGCTCAGTTGGTCATTCATGACCAACCCTCATCTTCTACTACATCCTATGTATTGATGTGTACTGGCGATTCAAAGAAAAATGACATTGCACTCACCACTCGAGCCAAAGATTATTATCCCTCTAAGGAGAAGGTTGATGACCTACCTCCTTCCTTGGTACAAACCTATCTTGCGACTCCACCTACCAATGGTCCTCTTCATATCGAATGACCAAGCCTCGACATAGTTCTTCGATCCCCCCCAAAGGGAATCGTTTGGAAATTGGCTTTCAATCCACATGCTCGTGCTGCACAGAATTACAACATTGTTGAAGACCTGTCCCAAGCACCTTCTGTGATGTCAGCCCTCGAATTCCTTCAAAATGGCCCCACACAACGAAAGGCATTGTTGCAATCTATTGGTGGAATCGACCCGACGGATAGAAATTTAATAATTTTTGACTTGGAAGATCACATTCCAAGGTTACCCCCTCAACTTGCGTTCTAGATCCAAGTGATTGTCTCTGACAAAAATATTTGTCAAACCGTTATCGACGAGGGTGCCTCGACATGTGTTATGTCTCTTACCTGCTAGAAAGCCATTGGATCTCCCTCTTTGAATGAATCCTAGAACACTTTCAAAGCCTTCAATGGCTCCAGTTTTAAGCCCTACTAGCTAATTCATTGGTCATAACTTAGGGAAAGAGTCATGTCTTGTCCTATTTTGTTCTAGATCCAGGTGGATCTAGGGAGGTCTGTTAGTGTCCACACCTACCGATTAGTCTGATAACAAAATTAGGAGATCTGTTAGTTTTAATCCCTACGGTGTCCTCCCTTCATTGCCCATTATGTTAGAAGGCAAAACGGTTCAAGTCAAAGTGGAAGTCTTTGACGCTCCCATTGATTACAATCTTCTTCTTGGCTGCAGCTAGATCGATTCCATGCACGCAGTTGTGTCGACCCTTTTCCCTGTGGTACACTTCCCACATCAAGGGAAGGTAGTCACCGTCGACCAATTATCCTTCTTTAATTCCGATACCCATAATGGCAATGTACCGTTCATTGCTAAAACCCCATCGGGTTATGAGAACGCCAGTGTAGGCCTTCTAAAAGACTCTTCGTTAATGGGTACTTTCCCCATTCCATCGCCCGATGCTCCACGCTCATCCGTTGCTTAAATCCACATGACCTCTACCTTGATTCATGACATTCCTGCATCTCATGAGCCATGGATAGTACCTGACCCTGAAGATCATCTTCATTATGGCGACGAAATGTCGTTAAGTCCGGTCGAATCCGCCTATCAGGCCATTCAATCGGCAACCCCTTCTAGCCCCTCTCTTGGTGAGTTATCTCCACATCCTTTCCATGTCATTTTTCCCACAGACGAGATGATCATGTCTTTCATGGAGGACACCCCTTGGGACGATGGACATCATCGTTCCATCCTCTTCCTGGAGCAACATACCATTGAGAACTACCAATGGATCTCTACCCCGTCGACCGTTGTCGTCATCTCAATCGTTCCCAAGTCCACACATGATGTGTTTTCCGAAGGGAACATAATAAATATCTCACCCACTATTCCCCTCGACATATCTATCAAACCTAGGATTGTCGAAAATATCCATATCGGAGCTTCGTGTTCTTCTGACGAAATCATCACCTACACATCCCTTTTCAAAGAGTTTCTTGACATCTTCGCCTAGAGTTACGAAGAAATGCCAGGTATCGACCATGAGATTGTGATTCATGAGATCAAGACATACCCCAACGCTAAACCCATCCGGGAACACCTTCGTCCCGTTCACCCACATAAAGCGGCTACTATCAAGCTCGAAGTCGAGAAACTTCTCAAAGACGACTTTATTTACCTGGTGGCTCTCACTGACTGGGTTTCCAATCTTGTCCCGATTGATAATAAATAAGGCACAATTCGTGTATGCGTTGATTATATGGATATCAACAAAGCTTGTCCCAAAGACAACTTTCCTACCCCCTTCATCGATCAGATTGTCGACGATTGCGCCGGAAGTGAAATCTTCTCTCTGATGGATGGTTTCTCCAGGTATAATCAAATCAAAATTTTTCTTGGGGATCAACATAAGACCTCTTTTATTTGTCCTTGGAGTACTTTTGCCTATCGGAAACTCCCTTTCGGTCTCAAGAATGTTGGCGCAACTTTCCAACGCGCAATGTCTTATGCTTTCCATGATATCAAGCACATCGTTCAACCTTATCTGGACGATTTAGCCGCTCACTCAATGCGCCGAGTCTATCATCCAACCCACCTCTGAGCCATTTTCATCCACTATCGATTTTACCATATACGTTTGAATCCTCATAAGTGTGTTTTCTGCGTGGAATCCGACCGACTTCTAGGTTTTATTGTTTCACGTCAAGGGATTTGGGTGGATCCTTTAAAGGTTGAGGCAATCCTTAATCTCCCTCCTCCTTCTACACTTCGCCAATTACAAATTTTGCAGGGGAAAGAAAACTTTCTTCGTCATTTTATCTCAAATTATGCCGATATAACTCATGGATTTACGCGGATCCTAAAAAAGTGGTCTGAGTTTGTATGGGATACCATCGCCAACAACGCTTTTGAAGCCTTGAAATTGTCCCTAACACGTGCTCCTCTTCTCTTTCCCCCCGATTACAATCGTGATTATTTCCTTTACCTTGCTACCTTAGATTACACCATTGTTATGGTTCTCGTTAAGTCCGGTCGAATCCGCCTATCAGGCCATTCAATCAGAAACCCCTTCTACCCCCTCTCTTGATGAGTTATCTCCAGATCCTTTCCATGTCATTTTTCCCACAGACAAGATGATCATGTATTTCATGGAGGACACCCCTTGGGATGATGGACATCATCGTTCCATCCTCTTCCTGGAGCAACATACCATTGAGAACTACCAACGGATATTGACCTCGTCGACCGTTGTCGTCATCTCAACCGTTCCTGAGTCCACACACGATGTGTTTTCCGAAGGGAACTTAAGAAATATCTCACCCACTATTCCCCTCGACATATCTGTCAAACCTGGGATTGTCGAAAATATCCATATTGGAGCTTCGTGTTCTTCTGATGAAATCATCACCTACACATCCCTTTTCAAAGAGTTTATTGACATATTCACCTAGAGTTATGAAGAAATGCCAGGTATCGACCCTGATATTGTGATTCATGAGATCAAGACATACCCCAACGCTAAACCCGTCCGACAACACCTTCGTCCCATTCACCCACGTAAAGCGGCTGCTATCAAGCTCGAAGTCGAGAAACTTCTCAAAGCTGGCTTTATTTACCCGGTGGCTCTCACTGACTGGGTTTCCAATCTTGTCCCGATCGATAAGAAATAAGGCACAATTCGTGTATGCGTTGATTATAGGGATATCAACAAAGCTTGTCCCAAAGACAACTTTCCTACCCCCTTCATCGATCAGCTTGTCGACGATTGCACCGTAAGTGAAATCTTCTCTCTGATGGATGGTTTCTCCGGGTATAATCAAATCAACATTGTTCTTGGGGATCAACATAAAACCACTTTTATTTGTCCTTGGAGTACTTTTTCCTATCGGAAACTCCCTTTCGGTCTCAAGAACGCTGGCGCAACTTTCCAATGCGCAATGTCTTATGCTTTCCATGATATCAAGCACATCGTTCAACCTTATCTGGATGATTTACCCGCTCACTCAATGCGCCGAGTCGATCATCCAACCCACCTCTGAGCCATTTTCATCCACTGTTGGTTTTACCATATACGTTTGAATCCTCATAAGTGTGTTTTCTGCGTGGAATCTGGCCGACTTCTAGGTTTTATTGTTTCACGTCAAGGGATCTGGGTGGATCCTTTAAAGGTCGAGGCAATCCTTAATCTCCCTCCTCCTTCTACACTTCGCCAATTACAAAGTTTGCAGGGGAAAGCAAACTTTCTTAGTCATTTTATCTCAAATTATGCCGATATAACTCATGGATTTACGCGGATCCTAAAAAAGTGGTCTGAGTTCATATGGGATACCATCGCTAACAATGCTTTTGAAGCCTTGAAATTGTCCCTAACACGTGCTCCTCTTCTCTTTCCCCTCGATTACAGTCGTGATTATTTCCTTTACCTTGCTACCTCGGATTACACCATTGGTATGGTTCTCGTCCAAGAGGATGATGTTAATGATGAACATGTTATCTACTACTTGATTCAAAGTCTAAGGCCTACTGAAATCAAGTATTTACATGTCCAAAAACTGGCCTTGGCAGCCGTCCAAGCCGTCCAACGTTTCCGGCACTATATCCTCTCGCACAAGACTACAATGATTTCTAACTGCAACCCTATGCAACACATTCTCACCTGTCAATTGCTAGGGGGAAAAGACTCCAAATGGATCATGATACTCCAGGAATTTGACTTGGAATTCGAATGCGCCAAGTCCAAGAAGTCCTTATTGTTTGTTGAGTTGATATGCGACTTTCCCTATTCTGAAATGGAAAATGTAGCAGTTGATTCATTACTCGATGAATCCCTTTTCCTCATCCGTACTGATGATCTTTGGTATGGTGATATCATCATATATCTCCAAACCCATACTTTTCGGCCAACTTTGTCTAGTACTGACCGATGTCGAATCCGCTACGAAGCCCGTCAATATATTATCCTCGGGGATACTCTTTATCGTCGGGGGATTGAGTCTGTTTTTTGACGCTACCTCATGTTCAACGAAGCCGAGAGAGCTCTGAATGACTTCCATTCTGGAGCCTGTGGTGGTCATATGTCTATGTATGCTACTGCCCATAAGATCTTACAAGCAGGGTATTTTTGGCCTTCTTTATTTAACGACTGCATAATCGTCTTTCAAAAATTCCATGCTTGCCAGACCTACAATCAAAATATACGGTCACATCCCGCTCCTCTTCACCCAGTGGTCTCTGTTGGTCCCTTTGCGAAATGGGGCAGCGATTGCATGACATGTCACCCTCACTCGACCGGGGGGCATGGATACATTATTGTAGCCGTCGATTAATTTATGAAATGGGCCGAGGCGATGCCGACATTTGACAACACTGGAAAGACCGCAACATTATTCATTTTTAATCACATCATAGCTCGTTTTGGTGTTCCCCAGGCTATCGTCACTGATCACGGTAGCCACTTTAGAAACTTCATGATGTTTGAACTTACTGAAAAGTTGGGTCTTCGCCATGAAAACTCAACGTCCTATTACCCATAAGCCAAAGGCCAAGTCGAAGCAATTAACAAAGTTCTCATAACTATGCTCCGACAAATGATAGGGATTCACAAAACAAGTTGGCACACAATGTTGTTTTCGGCATTGTGGGCTTACCGAACATCCGTCAAGTCCGCTACTAGGTTTACACCTTTCCGGTTAGTCTATGGTTTGGAAGCCATTCTTTCGATTGAATGCGAGATACCCTCTTTAAAACTAGTTGCTGAACTCCTACCAAACACTTTTGCTGAGGAAGAACGTCTATTGTATCTTATGTGATTAGATGAAACTCAATGCGATGCTACTCTAGTCATAGAAGATTAGAAAAAATGTGTCAAGGCCCAATACGAAAAACATGTCAAGCCTCGCGTTTTCTCCGAAGGAGATCTCGTTCTCCTCTATGAACAAGATCGAGATATGCTAGGAGCTGGAAAATTTGAAGCCATGTGGTGAGGTCCTTATATCGTTAGACGAGTGTTGGAAAAAGGGGCTTATGAGTTAGTAGATTACGATGGTATCCCTTTGAGTGAACCTAGGAATGGGTTGTACTTGAAGAAGTACTATGCATAAAATCACCTGTGTAGGAGTACTTGTATTTTTATTATATCATACTTCTTGTGTGTTACTGTAGCTTCTTTTGTCGTTATCCGATCTCTGCCCTTATGTGATGTTGTGTTTGATTTCCAGATGTTGGAGTCTTTGCTACCCTATATTGGCTTCGCTGATGGCGCTAGCCGTAGTACTCAGAACCTTGCTTCTGCTGCATGGGAAATTTACGCCCCTACAAACAAACTTGTCTCCTTATGAGGTGTGTGTCTCGACCGTACGACCAACAACATTGTAGAGTATAGCGTCGTTATCGAATTTTTGATTGATTCTATCTCTCTCATAATCTGTCATTTGGTTGTGCGACTTGATTCACAGCTTGTAGTACTATAGTTAAGTAATTTTTATACTGTTCGAAGTCCTACTTTGTTACGGGTGTATTTGTAAATTTGCCTCTTGGAATGTTATTTTGATTATATTGAATATCAACATATTCCTAGATGTCTAAATACATTAACTGATGCATTGGCTAACTATGTTTTAGACAGACATTTGGATCATTTATAAATCAATCACATCAATTTTCACACAACACAAGATAAACCGGTAGAATCCGTATGTATATATAACGATCAAAAGAGTTTTTACAAAAAAGTTCTATCCGAAGACCAAAATGTCAAAATCTGAAGCTCATAGCTTCTACAAAGTGACGTCATGGATGACGTTCACGGTAACACACGACTACCCAAGCAACCCTATGGAGCAGTCGACCAATGGACTCTGACACTCCTACTGTATGACGCTGATAACGTCGTGGAACCTCTCCAAGAGGCATGTCTGGAATATCTGTTGTCAAACCCTCTAGGTTTTGTTACACCGCTTCATAATCCTCGACATCCCATCGTGGCATTGGCACTACCTCTCCTTGCTGCTGAATAGGAGAAGTACCAGGAGGTCGGTAAGGTCCCACATCTGTGTCATCAAAAACGATTTTTGTATTTAGTCTTTGGACGAACGTATAAAAAACATTTTCATATGATAAAATTTACAAAAACATTTAAGAAGAAAAATGTGTACTTCTTACCAAGTTCCTCCCACTGAGCACCCTCGGGTAGGACCAAGTCTAGATCTCCTCGGAAATCCAACCCGGCATAAGCATAATCGTCGAACATCAACATTAGTGGTCGCAACTAGTCAAAGAAGGTATCATCATATTTAATAATTGGTCCTGCTACATGTCGGGCCATGAGCTGACACCATCTCAGCATTCTTGGATCTGTTGGGGCCGATAAATCCCACTCAACCTTCAGCCTCAGTAACAGAACCCTCTTGAGAAAGAAGGACACCAACAAAGATCTGTATCTGAATTTCTTCAGGTCGCCTTGCCTGCATTTGGTCAACTGCCTCCTCATGCTACGAAGCACTGCATCTGCCCAGTTAAACACCTGAGGCTCAGTACACTCTATGGCATACTAAAAGTAGCTCTGAAGAGCCATGTGAGGAGCGGAGCTCCCAGCCATACGAGCAATGGTGAACAAAATAGTGCGGAGGGTTAAATCCCTCACTCCCAAAATGGAAACTTTCCCTTTGCTCCTCTCTACCTCTGGAACACAATGTAAGCGACAATACTCACTCATGGGCATCCCACTACCTCTGCTACCAGTCAGGTTCATGTGGTACCCACGTCGTGACAGTCTTGTCAAGAAGTAAATGTCCTCGATATCCAAGGACAATGTGTGGACCCCTACATGGAATACTTGTTGATCGAGATTCCACATATGCACAAGGTACTCCAATAACCTGACTTGGGCCCTCATGCTCGAGATATGAAAGTACTTCAGAAGACCACAGTTTCGCAAAGCGGCAATAGTGGGTGGATGATTTTTGGTAATGAAATTATCTTCTTCGTGCTCCCTTTCACGCCATTCCAAAACCATTGTGATGGCCAAATACCTGCATAAGAAGCACAAGAAGAAGATTAGTAACTCTATTCACAATTTGGTATCTTTTCATTGAGAAAATTTTTAAAAAACTTTTATACTTTGCGGTTCTCGCAGGCGCCTTTGGGCTCACCTGCGAGAATGACCCATTCTCGCAGGTCCCGTGTAGTTCACCTGCGAGAATGCCTAAGAACCATAATAACCCCCAAAACAAACTCAAATGGTGGTTTTTGCCAATGAAAATGAAAAATTAAACCATGAAAGAGTAGAGGACAAACAACCTACCTCACTGCCGCTGACAGTTCGTCAAATCGATGCTCATAACTCCCACAATCTGACGTCGAATTTCGAGGGTAAAAGAGAGGTTTTTGGGCTCAAATAGTGGCAAAGTTAAAATGATATGGTAAAAAGAGTTTTTTACTCCTTTATATTCACTTTTACCATGTTTTTGAATTTTTATAATTATTTATTTATTAAAACCTAATCCCTAATGCCCTTTTGAGTGCAATTTTGGCAGGTGTAACGACTTTGATGTTCATATACAGGGATGCAGACATATTTTTTTTTCTTCATCACATGTTTTGATTGTTTTTTTATGGTTTCTGTACAAAACCTCGAGCTTGGTCTTTTTCCGTTCTCACGCTCGAAAATACATGAGAACGCGATCGAGCATACTTTTATCACTTTTTCGGGCTCAACATGGTTATACGAAAAATGAACCCCCTTGGAGTCCTCTTTAAGCTCTTTTCAGACTCTCTAAACATGAAAAGATAGCCGAGCGACCTTGCTATTTTCATGCTCAATAAAGTATTTGAAGAAAGTGGCTGGTGGGCGATAATTTATCTCTTTTTCGGTCTCATCAGACTATTTTACGAAAAAGGAACTGAGAGAGTTCTCTTTTAAGTGTTTTTCCAGATTCTTTAATCATGAAAAACCTTTGAGTTTTCTATCTTTGGACTCGTTAAACAAACATCGACAGACCCGTCATGGGACCGAACCACTCCTTCCTAGGGTTCGTTAAACATACTCCGAAGGACTTATCCGAAGGATAAG
>ML783164.1:194173-204364 GCA_009831015.1 Picea engelmannii | reverse complement strand
CATGTCCTTTTCCCATAAAGTCATTCTCACTTTATTGTGTAATTCCTTGATCATACACATAAGTTGACAGTTGAATATATTTTGCTATCTTCACTTTGGTTGGTTTGTGTTGTCTTGGTCTTGACCTCATGAGAGCACTGGAGTGAAGCAGGAGCAACAGAGACCCTAGGAAGCGATACAAAGGTATGTTACTTGTTCCTCCATACTAGCTAATTCAATGGTCATAACTTGGGGAAAGAGTCATGTCCTGTCCTGTTTTTTTCTAGATCCAGGTGGGTCTATGGAGATATGTTAGTGTCTGCACCTACCGATTAGTCCGATAACAATATCCATATTCTAACTCACAACCAAGAATATGGACTACCTCTCTAGTTATATCCATCTAAATACAATGACAATACACACTCAAATAATGGTCACTTGAAAATATTGTGATCTTAAAAAAGGCATATTACAATGATTTATTATAGAAATAAATTTTCTCATTTATCTTCTACATAATTGTAAATCACTTAAAAATTTCAGCTCAATGTTATTTTCTAGGGAACACACATTATTCCCCTCTTTCTATGCATGAAATATAAAAAAATCAGTTGATTTATGTGTAACCCTTCATAAATGCAAAAAATAATAGTCAAGGGCTCATTAATGCACATGTTTGTTTAGATTGTGTGGTGGGTACATGAAAATTTTGATAAACCTATCAATTATTAATAACATTTATTCATTATTCCACGATTTTATTAAAATATATGCAAATCTAAGAAAAACTGAGGCTACAATAAATCTATAGGTTTAAGCAATGTCTTTACCAAGATTCCATTCTTGATGTGGTCTGCCCCTCCAGAATGGTATATGTTTTTTATTTTTAACAATAACTGAATAAGGACTTTGAATTAAAAGGTTGCCCCATAGGAAAAGCATCTGTCAAAATTTACGAAAACATCTTGAGAGCACCAAAGCACGACCCTATTTTTTAACTGATACACAAAAAAAACAAAGACTTATAATGCTGGGCAGTGAAATTTCCATATATTATTATATACTGTCCTAATAAAAAGATGCATTTAAAATACTGCATTAAGCTAAAATTTCTATCTACCAATCCTGTCTCCCATCTTCTCTTGGTGTGTTTCCTTCTATTTCCATTGGTTCCAGTCCATTTCCTCTTTGTGCTTCACTTTCTCCTTCTCAGAAGTAGCTTCATTCTCATTCGACCATATTTAATCTTTGCATAAGTGTTGTTACTATTGATTCTAGTTCTTAAATTCTTTGTCTTTCAGCTTCACATTCCTGAAGGTGTCGTACTTCTTGTTCAAGATTATTAGTTTTTTGGATCAATAATAACATTGTTTGTTCCATTTCTCTTAATTGTTGATTCTCATGAATAATGTTTTATGTTATGTTAAGGAAGAATGGAAAAAAAAATTCCATATTTCTTATTACCCCTGCATTCTCATTGTATTGTGCATTTATTCCTTCCAATATTGCCTCAAAATGATTCAAATATATTTTGACCTTGACCCACAAAGGATCCATTCTAATAGAAATATTCAAACTCACTATTCTATTATCCCTGAGCTCTATGATGAAATCAAACTCTGTGAAGTTTAGTAAAGGATCAACAAAAAAATAATTTCCTGATATGAGTAATACTAGAATTTGACAAGTCCATGGAATGAATTTGATAAGGACATAAAAGAGAGAGGAATTGTGAACAACGGTCAATATAAACTAGGAGAAGTTTGAAGGTTCAAAGAGAAATGGATCAAGGATGACATTGTGAGAGAACAATGAGAGAGGGGTCATGGTAATAGGGAAGGTGGAAGGGTTGGGAGGGATAAAAGGAGAGGGATATGAGAGAGGGAAAGGGAAGATTAACATAGATAAATCTATAAAGAAACACAACCAATAAGTTATGTAGAGACATTTAGAGGAGACAAGAAGCTTTACATAGAAGATCACATGCACACTCCTCCACCTAGAAGAGTCATATTTCAAAATCAACGATAGTCAGAAACAAACAAGCCTCAAGATGAAGAACGATTCAAAAGAGTAACTCCTTTAGAATATATTCAACTCCCAACTATCAAACTATCTTTTTAGTTTTATGTTATACATGTAATAATATTGGACATAAAGATGTAAATTGCAGAGCTAATAGAAATAATATAAACAACTTTAAAGTCATGCAAAAAATGATTATCCAATAAGGCCTATTGAAACACAGAGAAGAAGCTACAACAATTTTGAATCATTGATCACTGAAGTGGAATGCTACATATGTAACAACTTTGGACACATAGCCAAATATTGTAGAATGACAATCCCTCCTAGAGAATCAAAACAAAATAACAACAGTCACGGACAAGAACCTCAACAGAGAATATGGATAAGAAAGTAAGATCAGTTTACCAATGAAGAATGCACACTTTCTCTACAAGATAAACACAAAAAACGTGGTTGGTATTTTGACAGTGGTTGTTCAAAGCACATGACAGGTGATGAAGACAAGTTTATTACATTGCAAAAGGGAAGAGATGGATCGGTCTCCTTTGGAAATGATGACTCAACTAGAATCATTGGAAAGGGCACAATCAGAATTGGAAACAAGAATACCAAGGCAGAAAATGTTCTACTAGTGGAAGATATGAAACATAATATTCTAAGTGTAATTCAAATGTGTGACCAAGGTCATAAACTTACTTTCGATTCATAGAAGTGCGAGATAACAAAAGAAGGATAAGGAAAATTGATTGTGACAACTGTAAGAACTTCAAGAAACATATATGTATTAAGTGAAGTTGGAAATGAAAAGTGTTGTCTAAGAAAGGAATATGAAGTTTGGATATGGCATAAAAGAATGGGTCACATAAACTTCGATAACCTTATCAAAGTCATCAAAATGGAAGTGTAGATAAATGCCCTAGATCATGAAACCAACCAACACATTATGCAAGCATTGTCAAAGAGGAAAGAAAACAAAGAATAGGTTCAAATCAAAGGAATACTCAACGACAAGATCACTGGAAATTGTGCATACTCATCTAGTTGGACCAAATAGAACAAAGGGTTTAAAAGGTGAGAAATAATTTATGTTATTGGTTGATGGTTATACAAGAATGACTGTAGTTGTTTTTCTTAGGAATAGGTTAGAAGGATTTGAAAACTTCAAGGTATACAAGGAAATGGTTGAAAATGAAATGGATTCAAAAATCAAATGTTTGAGATATAATAATGGAGGAGAGTTTACTTCAAAAGAATTTATGGATTTATGAAGCAAACATGGAATAAAAATTCAATTATCCATTGCTAGGACAACTCAATAGAAGGGGGTCATTGAAAGAAAGAACATGACAATACAAGAAATGGCTCGAACAATATTAATGGATTCCAAGTTGACAGATTTTTTTTGACACATGCAGTGCATACAACTGTTCACATTCAAAACAAAGTAATTCTTAGGAAAAATAGTGAAAAAAATGCCTACATGCTATGGAAAGGAAGAACAACAAATGTGAAGCACTTCAAAGTGTTTGGAAGCAAATGCTACTTCAAAAGAGAATATGGCAAAATGGGAAAGTTTGACTCTTGTGTGGACAAAGGCATACTTGTTGGTCACTAAAGTACAAGGAAATAATACAAGTGTTAGAATATAAGGCTAAACAAATTTGTGGAAAACATCAATGTAACAATTGATGAAAGAAGTGGATGCAAATTAAAGGAAGAAGAAAAGGAATCAGTGGAACAAGTTTACGATGAAGGTTGCATTGATGATCGACGAAGAACTAGTGGAGCGACATTATACTTCATTGAGTGTTTGGTATATTGGATAAGACATAAATAATAATCAATATCATTGTCTATAGCTGAAGCAGAGTATATTGTAGCCGTAACATGTTGTACACAGGTTCTATGGATGAAATAAACTTTGACAGATATATAGGTTGAGTATGATGAGCCCATTCCTATATATTGCGATAATACAAGTGTTATCAATATCTCAAATAATCCAGTGATGCACTCCAAGACGAAACACATTCCAATCAAGTATCACTTTCTACGGGAATAGGTTGTAAAGAATAACATTAGAGTTGAATATGTTGGGACAATGGAACAAGTTGCATATATCTTCAAAAAATCGCTTCCAAGGGAATCCTTTGAGTATCTTCGCGAGAGTCTCAGAGTAATTTCTAATCTAAAATGAATTCTTTTGAATGCTTATCTTATATGTCTTAGATTTACACGAGGAAGCACCATACAGATGACAGTTCAGGTTGGGAGAAAATGTTCAAGAAGAGTTCAGTCATGAGGAGTAGCCCCAAGGATAGTTCAGTTAGGGAGAGMAGCCTCAGAAGGGAAGTTACCTTTGGAATTGATGTCAAATGGGGAGAGATTCACCAAATATAGTTCAGAGAATTAGATGCTTGGAGAGAGAGAGCACAGAGGTATGTTTCCAGGGGGAGCATAAGCTATGAATCCAKTGTTGCATCAGAGTGTTTCCATCAATGCCAAAGGGGGATATTGTTGATTAATTAGGTTGGTTKTCATTGATGTCAATCGTGGAAGAAAGTCCAGTAGAAAATTTTGGTACCCCCAACAGTATAGTTAAGGGACTTCAATTTGATTGATGTATAATGGTATGAAGTTTAATATATTTTCAAGTAAGACAATTCTATTTCAATAATACATGTCATGACATTTATAGTGATATGTGGAACACCACATAACTCCTCACAGTTAGATATTTATGGCCTTGTGAATATTGGAGAACCCTCATGAGTTATCTAGAAAGACAAAGAAGTCAAAATTATTCTAGAAGCTCCTATAAGAGGTTGAATAGTCAAGTGAGTAAAACTAGGAGTTAATCATGGGTTAAGTTGTTGTAATAAGAAAATAATTAAAAATAAATTAGTTTCAACTAGAAGTGGATAATTTACTATTTGTAGCAAAGTGGGTTAGAAGTGGACAAGTGGTTAGAAGTGGGTTAACCCTAAAAGAAGGAAATTGGGTTAAATTGGTTAGAAGGTAATCCCTTGAGGAATCTACATGGAAGTATAAATAAGAGTGGAAGGCTCTTTTATTAGCACCTATTGATCACATTGAATATCTATTATTGTGTAAGGTTTATTGTAGGTACTCATTGATACATCTGAAGTTGTGCAAGTCTAATGTAGCACGAAGTGTTGATGGTGAAAAGTTTCAAACTACAAAAAATACTGAAAAAACCCTTGTTTATAAGGTGTACGTGGGCTGCAGTGGAGAAAGGAACGTATGTACATGGGATATAAGTATAATAGGTCATGTACATGAGGGTAAATCCCTAGAAACTTGAGAAGATGAAGATGCCAAGTCTCTAGATTCTGAAAGCAAGCTCCCAGGAAGGTCTACAATGATCAGGTACATTATATCTATCGACTGGTTCAAAAGGTATGTATTATTTTTACGAGTAGTAAGATTTTGTTGTCTACATGAGAAACGGTTATGGGGGTTTGATGATTTTCCCTAGAGAGATTAGTGGTTGTATGGGACTTTCTGCATAAGTTAGAGCTACAAAAATATAGTGTTGGTATAATCGATATTTATCAGTGATACATCTTTTTAGTGTTGAGGCACATCTTGTATTTATTGGCATATGGTTAAGGGTTTTTGTGGCACATGGTTGACAGGTTGTACTTATGAAGCGGTTGATTTATTGAGATAATGTATATTAGAAAGGTTTTGATGTCTAGTCTATGTGAGGGTTATTACACCTGTTCTTGATTATACTTGTATGGCACATGACTAGAGAGATATATATACTTTTGGTTAAGGGATATGTATGAGGATGTATGCACATGGCACAGTTACAGTCTGGACACAGTGATAGGTTGTAGGTTGATGTGATAGAGGCCAAAAAGGATCAGAATTTTTAGAGAGAGAAAACCCTAGTTTTCAGAAGGCATACATAGGTTTTGGTATAGATAGGTCATGTACATATGTAGGCTGCAATATAGATATGGTGCATACATACACATTCTGCAGACCATATAGGTCATGTATCTATTGTTTTTGGTTGGTACAGACTCAATACATGTACAAGGTGATTACAGGGTAGTGGTAGATGTTGGCTATAGGTCAGTGTTACATGTTAGTACAGGTTTACAGTGGAATATCTCACAATGACAATATGATAGTGCTTTCATCATCTTACTTATATTTCAGCGTGGAAAGATGGGGAAAGAATAGGTGGTTGTGGCCACCTTCTGGTTGTAGCTAGAGAAAATAGGGGGTTGTATCCTCCTTCTGGTTGTAGCCATAGAATTAGGGATTTGTAGCTTCCCTCAGGTTGTATCCTGAAAATACAGGGGGTCAGAGCCACCTTCCAGTTGTAGTTGGAGAACAAATGAATTTCGTGCTTCCAATGAATGTAATTCTTAAAGACATATAAGAAAAATCATTCCATGGTTTTCTACTACATTAGGTTTCCATGTAAAAATACTTGTGTAATGTGTATGTGTATGATTGTTCATTTGCTCACGGTTTATTTACTTTTCACTTATTGTATGATAATAATATATTGATCATAAAGATAAATAACACTTGTAGACTATGGTTAAAAGGATTAAAAATCTCTATTACTGATTCACCCCCCCCCTCTCAGTAATCCAAAAAAGTTTGAACAGAAAGAGTTTTTACTTGTTTCCTAAACTTCCTTGGGCATCATATCAACTTATGAATGTTTGATAGATAGTGGAGCCATATGTCATATGACAGGAGAATGAGAGGTATTTGAGAGATTCATGCATTCTGACTCAAAGATGCATGTGGAACTTGGTATGGGAACCAATCATGAAGTGAAGGCATATGGAACAATATCGTTCCAATTGGAGTGAGGATGCACATTGAGAGTTACAAATGTGCTATGGGTGTTAGAACTCAAGAGGAGTGTGATATTAGTTTTAGTAATTGAGAAGAAGGGATTTGACATGGCGTTCCAGGATGAAATATAACTGATTGAGCCAAGAGGATATATCTTAGAAAAATTAGTTTTCTTTGTTGTTAGAGAGAGAAAATTTTATAGGATAAAGGGGAAGCCTATGCGAGCAATGGAAAGAAGTAGAGTGAAAAATAACTAGCAGGGGACTGTGAAGGTTGAGAATCTTAGAGGGATATATCCTTCAGGTTTATATGGGAAGGAGAAGCCTTCCAACTCTATTGAGAAGGATTCATGGTACGAGATGGCCATGCAAGATGCTTGAGAGAAGGAGGCTTCTAGGAGCATGTTCAAAGGCAATGATTATTTGGAGACAAGTCAGATCATGATGGAAAGGATAGATTTTGTGTCAGAGGGAGAAACCAATCAAGTGGATTAGAGAGTAGGCATGGTATCAGATCTAGTAGAAAATATAGAGCCAGCTCTAGGGTGGAGAAGTACCTTCCTTGCTAAGAGGGATTGTTGATGCTAAAGGTAGCATCATATAGGTACTTCTGCATTGGAATGTGTCTAATATGTGGAAGTTGTCGAAAATAATCTATCCTTGAGTTTACTTTAGTTAAAATAAATCAATTAAAGTAAAATTTTATTTATTAAATAATTGATTTATTTAAGGAACATTCTTAGAATGCAGGATGTAATCTAAATATTAAGTGGGTGTGAGAAGTAATATTAAGCATGGATTACTTTGGAGATTAGAAATAGATTATAACTCATGATTATAAAATCAAGGCTAGGAGAAGGAGGAAAACACTTTTGACGAGAGGTCGAGTTCATGAGAATTTTGATGAGCGATCAAAGTAATAGAATTTGGTAAGAGATCAAGTTCAATACTTTTTGTGAGATGCCAAGGCTGAGGATATCAAAGAAAGAATTTTTCTAGTGTGAGGAGTGTAGAATAAAAGAAGGACTTTTTCTTACACTAGAGTGAGGAGATATCATAGGTTGGGTGAATATATTTAATCCAAGTATTGATGTAGAGAGGGTTGGATAACAAAGGAATGTGATTCAATATCTTAGATATGTGGAGAAGGAACTTCATCTAGATGTCATACAAGTCAAGGAGAAGAGAGAGTAGAGGTAGGCGCAGGTGGGTTTCAAAGGATAGAATCCAAAGGAAAGAGGTGTGTCATATGAAATTTTCCATACAGGTTTTTCGTATGTGTACGTCGGTCTCGGTGGAGAACATCACATACATACATGGTTTTTCTAAAGGGCAGTCACATACACCTCGCAAAACATGCTAGTACAGGGTCGTACAACAACACAACCATTGCTACGCTTGTATGCAGTGTATATTTCTCTTAGTGGGCCATTTTCTCTATTAGGGGAGCCCTAATTTGACCTTAATAAAAGAATATTGGAACTATTTTTCCCTTCGGGGTTTTCCAGGGGTAGTTTACCTTAAAATAATTGTGTCTTGTGCATGATATTTTGGTTTTCTAGTTTATGCTTTCGTTCCATGTTTAGTTGATTACTCAACTATGTTTTAGTAGATAAATATATTTTATTTGGAGATAATTTTGGGTGTTGAGTAGAGGATGAATATCAACATGATATTTGAGAATACCAAGGGTTGAGTCCGAGAAATAAATCAATAGGAAAAATACCAAAGGGGTGATCTTGATTGGATTTCAGGCTGCAAGTTTGGAAAAGTCGTAAAATGAGTTAACTTGGAATTCTAACAGGGAGATCTTGAAAAGGTAAGCCTTATAATCTTGCGTACTTTTGGTTTTGGGAAAAAATTGAAGCAATGCCAAATGGAATTTTTGATGGGATGAATCTGAAAAGGTAAGACAGAGAGACTTGTGGCTTTTGTTTTTGGAAAAAAACCTATGTGTCATGAAATAAATTTATGATGGCAATAACTTTAACATAGAGAATCCAATAGGATCATGGTTTCTCTTTTTGAAAAATATAATGAACACTGTAGATAATCATGTGTGAGTCTGATAAGAACAAAGGTATATATCATATCAATTCAAAGTAAACCAGGGAAAAACAAGTGATTAAATATGCCAATAATTATTCAAAAAATTGAATGCCAGGAAAATGAATAACATGAAAGAGAATATTGAAGATGAATGTGAATGTGTAAAAATACCATCTTCTACAAATAACACAATATTTCTCAAACCTAAGGAAATACTCTTTCTCTTCATAGTTTACGTAGAAATTTGGTAGTGGGGCCCATTTAATTTTACTAAAATAGGAAAATTTAATGGGAGTCGTTGTAGGTACTGTAATGCCCCATATTTTGACCTTAGGTAGTTAGAACATTGTTGTTTACTAATCTTGATAATTCAAAGTTTAACATTTGTTTGGAGTCACTTAGAATTTGTTAGACATTGAGATGTGTACCTCTAGGCCTATTTGTATGTTACATGATATATGCTCATGAAAAAGATAGTTATTTGATTTGTTAAACATGAAAATTAAAATGGGCAAGTTCAGTACATGTATACCAATTCACGTTATATTGTTAATGTATAATAGATGTAATGCATGATGTAAATAGGAAAAACATTTCTTAATTGGATGTCAATGCAAAAATGGATTCTTATATAAATTTGTGATGTATCTACATCAATATGTGTTATTGGTGAACTAACCTACAGGATGATGAGCTATGTGATACCCAAATGACTATAGTATTGAGGTAACTGGGATGTCGTAGACATCAAGAAGATATTGTGTTCTATAAGTTGTACTTATTATTTGATTTATGACTCGAAATATTACTATGATCTATGGTAAGTGTGGTTTTGACAGGATACACGACTTACCCAGAGTGGATGTTTGATGACGTGACTCCAAGAACAATAGTTGCACAGTATGGCTTGATATAGGGTGTTGACCCTAGTTCTATGAGGAGGGGTGGAGGTACATCCCACCGTTTATCCTCCGAAACCTAGAGTCGTGGGAGGGCTGTGTGAAGTCACGCTCCCCTAGACGTGTGATGACGACTGCTAGTTGCCTGTTCGGGAAGCTTGGTCGAGATGTATGACACTTCCACTTATGGGTTCTATCTGGAGTTAGGTAAATATAGTTGACGCTCCAACTTAGTCCAACAGAGGAAAGGATAGGATGGAAGATGGAAGTAGGTTAGGGAGGAAGGATGCTTCGATGTTAGTTGAGAATACTGATTGGGGATTAAAGATGCAACTATTGTTTACTCAGTTGTTTCCTACCATGTTTAAAACCCTCTTTGATTT
>ML783164.1:181342-193137 GCA_009831015.1 Picea engelmannii | reverse complement strand
ATTGAGAAGATGTAGAAGAAATGTGTAAATAAAAATCAATGAAATAATTCTAAAACAAGTTGTTAATGTGTAAATTTTTAAATAAATAGTTAATTGCTTAGCATCCTGTGGATGGGTGCTACAGGTACACAAAATAGATATGCATGGGATGAAAAAATTATCTGTCCTTCATAAAACTCAAAGATTGTATTAAATTAGGATATTAAGATGGGGCATTCAAGAATATTATTTCTACCTACACCATGGGTTGCACATCGATAAGATTTTCTTCTAAAATATATCAACAATAAATAAAAACTTCTAGGTACTCTTGTAGGAACTCTTTGTAAGCCAATGTATGGGTTTAATTGATTTAAGTTTATACCTCCTTATTCCTTGATTGAGTATGACACCACATAAAAACCTTCTCTATTTGACTACATGTGAATATTTGTTCCCCATCTCTAATATCACACGCATAGACCTACTACCAACAAGCATCTATAACCCCAATAGGGTTACCTCTTACATCCTTTTATCTAAATGATTTGGTCCCAAGCCATTTTGAGAATGATATTTAGATATATTCCTTCTTTTCTTTCTCTCTATTTAGATTTTAATTATTTTTCATTTTATTATGAATGGGGGATTAGATTCAGAAGCCCTTTAAAAGAATGGGATGGAACTTTGAGTTTCTTATATATACTAACATTGTATTAATACTTATAGTTATCATGGGTATACCACTTGAAGGAATGGTAGAATCAACATTTTAGTGTGAAGTGAATGGAGCTTTCAGAGAATACCGAAAGGACACTTATAGGATAATATTTTATTTTCATATAAGCCCTGAATATTATTATGAGAATACAACCATGGGAAGGAATACATCACACTCACTTTCAACTTTGTATATATTTTTATCTAATGTATAACATGAGAGTTTATCAAGATTTCATAAGATATGCTCATCTCCATGTTTCCATTGTTTTATCCTTGATATGTTAATTCCACATTCTATTATATAGATTAGTTTTATGAGTTCTAAGTGTATTTAAGATAATGTAATAGAGGACGTTTCCTTTCTATTTTTTACATACTGAATCACATCCTTTTTATTTAGGATAAAATCATAATAGTTATGGACGATAAGAGGTGAAAAGTAAAAAATAAGCTCAAAATCAATTGAAATGAAACAAAATAGAATCAAAAGTAAAAATTGTACATATGCATTCTAGAGGAAAGATACAATTTCAAAAGAAATCAACATGAAAATATAGCTACTATGTAGAAGACTACATAGCCATAAGTTATCGAGAGAAGTACATTTTAGGGATTTGGGCATTAATACAAAGCTCCTCAATCTCCCCTTCCAAAGTTTCGAGCTTGAAAGTTATAGAACCTACTCTTTCCTCAATTTTTAATGGACCAAGCCACAACTTTTGAAATTTAGTATGCTTACCTTTAGGCTCATTTCCTTTTTCCCACTTTACAAATAAGTCTCCTACTTGGAAGTATTTACTACTGACCAAGCCTTTATCAAACCAACATTTCACCAATTTCTAATGATGGTCAAATTTTTCCTTAGATTTTTTCCTTTCTTCCTCTAGCTTGAGAATAATATCTAATATTTGTTTCATTACTAGGAAATTTCCTTCTTCAACAGTATGAGCTAATTGTAGGGAAGGAAACAATATATTACTGGGTAAAATTATTTCTTTTCCATGTACCAAGAAGAAAGGAGAATTCCCTAGGGATACTTTTGGTGTCACTCTATTATCCCAAAGAGAATTTAGTAAATCTATATGCCAACTTTTTTTTATGATCAATTACATTCTTTTTCAAGATATAGATTAAATTGTTATTTGTACACTTATGAACATGATTACCTTGAGGATAATAGTTGACATTGTTATCGCACAATCTTTACTTGCGCAAAGCCCAAGGCAAGTGAGGCAAGATTGGCATAATGAGGGGGTGACCTATCACTGTCACATTAATCGGAAACCCCTTTATATTTAGGATTATGTTTAGATTACCCCAAGAGAGACGTCCCTAGTGACCCAAAGAGCTGAAAAAACTAAGGCAAGGATTGAAGAATACCACCCTCTCATCGGTCACTCAAGTCAAAAGGTTCTTTAGGTCTTTAAGGGTTGAAGCAACAATAAAGATGAAGTGTACTTGCCTAGACCAAGACAACAAAGAAAAATATGGCATCTTTCAAGTACAAATTAATGTTAGTGCTTCATAAGGCCATGAACCTTCGAAAAATAAGCTAGCTGATATAAAATTGCAGCAATATGAAAGTTTACAACAATAATAATTATTTTATAACCACTGCAAAAAATATGCCTTGGAATCACTTGAAAAGACAATGAAAAGGTAGCTTTAACTAGGTAGAAGAATAATCAATTGTCACAAGAAATTTTAGAAATGTCTAGCTATACTTAAATGTCAATTTTGCAGAGAATTTGTTGCAGCTAGATGTCTGTAACAATATTTTGTAACAACAACAAGTATTAGTGCTCAAAATTGCAAGAAAAATCATGTAAACTTAGCATTAGTCAAGTGGATTGTTTGGAAATTATCACAAATAATTTCTAAGTGATTTAGATGTAAGTTATTTAGGTGCATGCAAAAAATTAATGTAGATTACTATGGTTGTAGCAGTGATTTGCAACAACAACAAGTTAACTAGTGAATTAGTCTAGTTTAGAGTTAGTAAAAGTTGGCAAAAGATTCAAGAAATAGATTTTGAGTTTTTATTTGATCAATCATTCACTAAAGTAAGTGGGAAAGTGCCTTTTAGGTCTTATGGAGTCAACAATAGAAACAAAACAACTTGGAGAAAAGTAGCAATGATAACACGTGTCAAAGGAGAAGAGTTGGATGGAAAAGGTGTTGGCACTTCAAGGACTCTAGCATCCAAACCCTAAAGACAAATTCACTAGAGAGTAAGCACTTTTAGGCCCTAGAAAATTTTCCCTTCCTTAGACTATTGAAAAGTTGTATGAAATAAGAAATTAGAGTAAAGCTACTAGAGTGCTAGCACTTTAGGGCTCTAGTAGTCACTTCTAAACAAGGTGTACTTGAGAAATTTAGACAAGTAGAAAAATCTAGAGAGAGAAAGAAGTAACTTATGTTTCTCTCCTAGGGTTTAAGAAAGCAATTTAATAATCTTTAACATGAAACAAGTAAAATTTACCACAAACATTCATTACATAAAAAAAATTGTATATTTTATACTTACTTCACCAAGAATAATCAAGCCAAACCCTAGTTGAAGATCTTCCACAATAAAAAATAGCCAAGATACGCCACAAAATGCCTCTCCAAGAAGTTGCGTATTAGTTATTTCAGCCAATATCCCTTAAAGAGGGAGAAAATTACAGTCCACACTTGTTGTGTGATGATTTATGATGAAAAAATGAGATTACTTTATCTCTATTTATACAAAACTTTGACCTTTAATTAATTTTTGGTCAAATAAAAGGCCAACTTGGGCAATTTACATAAAAATCCATTTTTTACATAAATAAAATTAATTAATATCTGAATCATATCCAAGGGTAACATCATTCCCTTCTATGGTGATGTTGGGCCCCTAAGGTGGAATGTTGGGCTCCAGATGTAGAACGTTTGGCCTCCAAAGGCCCTGGATGATTCCCACACTTGCCAATCAGCTCAAAACTACCCTGAAAATGAATAACCTAGATTTGGATGACATCTAGGGTCACAATGGTGATGTCATGGGCTCCCAAAGGTCAATGTCTAGGTGGAAGAGCAAGATCCCCCTAGGTCTAGGTCTACTAGGGTGTCTGCAAGAGAAACATCCTTTTTTCTTCCTAGTACAAATCTCTGATGTATTATTGCCCCTGGCTGGGGTTACAAGATCCATCCCTAGGATTTCATACCCATGAAGGTCCGAGCTAATCAATCCCCCATGTGTACCTATCCACCGGGAAAGATCCCGCAACAATAACAAGTACGCCCTCCATGGGTTCATAAGTTACAGGGGTCATAACATGTAAATCACATCCAATAATTAAATTACCCAAACATGTGCATCAAACCCCCCTTTACCCAAACAAATTCTCAGAGACATTATGCAATTTAACAAGTCAAATTTGGAGAAGGTCTTAGGGTGTCATATTGGGATAATCCTCCTTAAGTTTGGGATGTTTCCCAGGTGAGAAACAATCCAGTTCATGTAAGTGTATGAGGTGGAGTGGGGTAAGTGTTTAGGTATGGGGTACAATGATAACAGGGAAATGTAGATATTACCTGTGGGTTCCTTTATAGAGGGTGACCTACACATTTTCATAGATGTCTTTGTTTCCTATCCCATTAATTCCCTTTTATTCTTAGGTTCATTACTTTTGAACCTTTTTTTTTATGCTTCAAGGGAAGATTTGAGGGACAATGTCCTAGCTTGGTGACCAGAGGTGACATATTTATCCACAAACAATTCATGGATATTTGAAGGTTGGCTCATGATGAGACCCCCTTTATCTTGGTTATGAAAACAAGAGCCAATAACCTGGTTTGGTGACTATATCGATGGTAGTGTCAAACCACTACATTCCCGGGGTCATAATAGGTCGACTCGTGATGAGACTTCCTTTCCACCAACTGATACCTTGAGTGTTTATTTATCTTGTAGGTTCCCTTTTCTTACCGAGAATAGTTTTACTGCATTCTCGGGATCCTTGGGAGAAACATATAAAAGGTTTCATATTTTGATTTTAACCCTTGTCATCCTTTTACCCTATGGGCCTTTAGCCCCTTCTTATGACAAGGCAAGGTACAACCCTTCCTACTGTGGTCAATCCCAATGCCTAAACAAAGACAGGGGGAGATGAGAGGAATAAAGATGAAAAGTGGTAAGTATAGAGGGAATGGACGATGACCTTTGATACATTCACCCAGTGGAAACCCATCCTAAAGGGAGATCAACTTATTAGGGCACCATGTCACCCTTCCAGGTATGAACAAGTTAAAGAGAATAAATTCCAATAGAACTTTATGAAATGAAGGAGAATTCAATGCAACATATTCAAGTGCTTGAAGAATCAGAGTGACACATACCATGATACCCCGACTCATTACCTTATGGATCAAGACTTACTACTACTTTAGAACGAGGGTGGTGGAATGGATATTACTTTTGTTGATAAATGGGATGTAATGAAGAAAAGAGGGGCCCTCCAGGGCCATGCTCAAGTCATCCGACTCTCGACCCTCCATGTCTAGGACCCGTGGGACTTGAGACATGATCTCCTTAGTTACCCCTAGGGTAGTGGATAACATTTGGCTCCAACTTGGGGACATGTTCTCACCATAAAGTGCATGAGAACCTCAACATCTATGGTATGACCTGTTCCTGCTAAATCTCAACAAAATGTATTAGTAATCCTTAGGGTGGTGATATCACCCCTTGTTCATATATGATAATAAAAAATAGCATATCTTATATAACATATGATCATGAGCATACATATATACAAAATGGAAGAACACAATATGAGAATGAAACTATAACTATGCTATCATGATATGTAGATGGTATATACAATGGATGAAAATTCCTATCTAAATTACCTATACTTACCTACCATGTTGCTAGTGGGAAGTAATTCTTAATGTGGATAACACTCATAGGCAGTTTGAAAGCCTCTCCTTCAAGCGTTTTTAAATTAAAAGAGTTTGTTTTTGCTTGACTCATAATATTGTAAGGACCTATCCATAATCCATCCAACTTCTTGTGCATACTAGGTTTCTTTCTCCTTTTATCCCATAACAACACCAGGTCCCATTCTTTGAAATCCCTTTCTTTTTCTTTGTGATCAAATGTGTTCTTAACTTTCTCTTGACCTTTCACCATATGACTTAAAGAAACTCTCTTGGACTCTTCTAACTCCACCAACTAGTGAATTCGTCCCTAGATTGCTTCCTCTTCTGTGGTGTATTGTTGAGCAAAGCAGAGGATAGGGATTTGGATATTCACAAGTAGTTTATCCTCCAACCCATATACTAGTTCAAACAACGTTTTTCTTGTTGATTTCTTTGTTGTTATTCGATATTCCAATAGGGCATACCTGATCTTGCTATCCTAGGCCTTCTTATTTTCTCCCACATCCTTCTGGATGTTATTAATGAGATTATTATTGCTCGATTATGCCAAACCATTCCCCTGGGGTAGTAGTTTGATAAATGGGATAGAGTGATAACATATTTAAAAATAAATTCTACTTGGGAAAGAGAGCTAAAATCTTTGGCATTGTTAGTGGTGATTTTAGACGGTACCCCAAATCTTGTTATGATTCTTCCTTCCAAAAATTTCATGATCACCTCCTTAGTAGCCTTCTTTTTGGGAATATCCTATATCGTCCTGGTAAAGTAATCTGTGGTGGTAAAAATACATTGGTAACCATTACTTAAATTATCCTTAAGTTCACCAATAAAGTCCAAACCCCATTGTTGAAAAGGGGTTTCTACAACCATGTGTTTTAAAGGTTGTGCAGGGAGTTTCTGTTTACCTGCAAAGTATTGACAAGGTTGGCATTAGTGAACATATCAATGAGTATCAACAAACAATGTTGGCCAATAATATATGTCTCTCAAGAGCTTGTGAGTGGTAGTACGGGAAACAAAGTGTCCCCCACAATACCCAGAGTGTAACTCCTTTAGAAACTTGTTAGCCACATATTTGTTCACACATCTAAGGAGAACTCCATCCAGATCCTTCCAACCAATACCATCCTCAGTTAAGAATTATTTCATATCTTTGAGTCTTAGAGCTCTTATTTTATATTCAACTAGATGGTATTGGCACAATAAGTTCTTAAGGTAATATATTACATTGGAATACCACTCATCCTATTCTAGTTCACTCACGACCATATTCACTTGTTCATTTTCTCCCATTTGTATAGCTTCTTCGTTTCTTTTTGACAACATCTAAGCTAACCCTTGTCCCTTTACAATCTTGGTGGGTTTTATTTCTAGGTCATATTATTGGATGTTGGAAACCCACTTACCCCTAGTACCCATACAGTCTTGTTGTGACAAGACATCCTTTATTGATGGGTAAGGGACATAAGCCTTAGTATTGTTATAGCCCACATAGTTTCTAAAATGCTTGAGAGATTTCACCAAGGCGTAGGGTTTCTTTTCAGTAATTGAATAATTCAATTATGAATCCCTAAGGACTTTTCTCATGAAGGAAATACGTTTTTCATTATCATCAACATCCTTTTGCAACAGGACGCCTGCAATGGTATCTTGAGAAGCAAAAGATAAGATCATGAAATATCGTGAGTAATTAGGGCTAATCGAAACTTGGGAAACAACATTTTTAATATCTTCAAAATATTTAGGAACTTTGCCATCCCATATAAATGCTATGTCTTTCTTAAGTAAGGCACTCATGGACTTTATGCTTTTATCAAAATTTGGAACAAATCTTCGAATGAAATTTATTTTTCCAAAGAATGATTGAGGGGCCTTTTTATTGGCAGGGGGATGTACACTTTTGATATATTGTATTATCTTTGGGTCTACATAAATTCTCCCTTCGAAAACTATGTTTCTCAATAGCTTTCCCTTATCTATCCCGAAAATAGACTTTTTTGGGTTCAAGGAAATACCATATTTCCTACACCTTTCAAAGCCAATTATGAGTTGTGAGATGTGATCCTTCCTTTTCTTTGACACAATCGTTAGATCATATTGGTATATTTCTATAATGTTTTGGATAATATCCCTAAAAGCAAATTCCATTTCTCTTTGAAAAATTGAACCCGCAGTCATAAGGCCAAACAAAATTCTTAAGTACATGGATGTTCCCCATGGTGTAGTAAATTTTGTTTTGAGTTGATCCTCCCTTTTGAGTAACACTTGATTGTATCCAAAAAAATCATCTAGCATGGACATCATGCCTGCCCTAGTGACCCTTTGTGATAAATACTCCATATTTCGAAGGGGATAATTGTATTTCAATGATATTTGGTTAAGGTTATGGAAATAAACACACGGGCGGATGTCACCACTCTTCTTTCGTACAAATACCAAATTAGACATCCATGATGAATACCTAATGGGAACTATGATAACAACATCTATGATTTTTTGGATTTCCTTTTGTATCAGGGTTGCCAACTTAGGATTAATATCCCTTAGTTGTTTTCGGAAAGGTTTGGCTCCCTATGTCAAAGGTATAGCATGTTGGATGCAATCACTCCTATAAGCCTGCAAGTCATCATAAGTCTAGGAAAAGGTATCCTTAAACTCTCTAATGAGGTTAAGTATTTCATGCCTCTCTTCTTCAGTCGTTCCCTCCCCTATCTTTACCATCCTAATGATCCGTCAGGATTTTTCGAATGACTTATGGTTGAGTTTTTATTTACATGAATTAATTAACCATTGGGAAACTTAACGAAAGCACGAGAAAMGAAAATGAATTATACAACCATTAACATATTTGCAGATCTGAAATGCAATGAAAAACAACAAACCATAATGCACAGGTTGATAACGGAGTTCGGCACAACTTTGCCTACGTCTCCGGGCCTTTTCTCTATGAGGGAGGCTTCTTTATTTCTGTTCGAAAGCTTAATAGTACATCTTTACAATGTCGGATGGATTCTAGACTGATTTGGTCATGTTCGTCCAGATCTCTAGAATCTTGCACAAAAAACGACACCTGAAACGGATGCCCCGAGCTCTCAGAAATCGTCCGACAGCATCTCCTCCTCAACAGCTTCCCTGCCTCAAACTGGCTTTGACTTGGCTTTGCCTCAGCATATCTGCTCTCCAAAACCGTCCAAAAGCTGTCCCAAAAGCTGACCCCTTGGCCTCAAAATGGCCTTGGTTAAATAGTGGGGAAGTTGGTTTTCCCTCTCCAACTTCCTCCACGAATTTAGGCTCTAAAAATGCCCAATAACCCTTAAAAATGGATTAATTACATTAAATTTAGCAAAAGTGGTTATAAAACCCACTTTGCAACTATATATTAGTTATATTTTGGCTTTAGCTCCCCGAGTCCGGCGCGCACTCCTTTTTATCGGTCACATGCAGCTTCATGTGGCCACGCGCTAGCCCTTGGGCTATGCGCGGGCCACCCCAAAGGCGCTAACAACCGGTCACATGACGCATGTTGAACCATGGGCTATATGTTAAAGCCCCCCCCCGCGCACATATGGTAACAGTCAACAATAAATAACCGTTGGTTTAAACAATGAAACTGCGTGCCTATCATATACCCGCCAAGTTTAACCGCGCACATTTTTCAAACGGTGGTCACATGTATTGAACCAGGGTTTAAATATTTCAAACTGCGCCAACCGTAAAATGCTGCTCTCCTTTCCATATTTCCGGGGGTCATATGATCCGTTGCATAAAACCAGGGGTCGGGGCTAAGCCTCGACCCGACCCCCCCTCGTCCGTTATTACAAAAGTTTGAATTTAAATACAATCAAACATATTCTTGTAACAAGAACCAAACCATGGTCCAATGGTCGGACAGGCTTTGTGAAGTCGTTGTCGGTGGGGAGGTCCGGGATTTGAATCCCCCGAGCCCCAAAAACTTTTGACATAGCCCTCATTGGCTAAACCCGGGGTGCCACATGGCAGCCCGTGATTGGGCCACGTGGCACCCAATCACTTGCCAACAAACTGCCACATGTCGACATCCGATTGGTCCACGTGCCTGAACCATACTGCCATGTCACCCACCACGTCAGCTTTGTCATATGCCATGTCATCTTCCACGCAAGCCTGCCACGTCAGCTGCTGACATCACCCTGCCATGTGTCACCCTTTCAGTGGTGACACGTGTCACTTCAGGATTGGTCCAACTGCATGCCGAAAATGCCAAATCAGCCTGACACGTGGCACTCCTTGGAGCCACCATGTGTCCTATATGGAATCTACCACGTGTGAACGTACAGACCTGCCACGTGTCCTGTACGGACAGGTACAATCAACATCCAAAATTTTGCCTGTTTGGCTTGGCAGACAGAATGCGATATCTTCTCCATACGGACTCCGTTTGACATAAAAATTATACCACCGGAATCAAGAAGACGAGACAGACGCAATGGTGTTGGTTTCGTTGGATTCCGATCACTTTCATTTTTGAGCATTTTTCATGCCCTGACAGGCTTCTGAATCCGATTTCGGATCACACCTCCCAACAATAAGACCTTTTGGTCTCCAAAAGGTTACTAACCACTCGAAAATCTCGGGATAGGCCACCTGGCTTTCTCTTTGTCTTTGAAAGATGATTACATCAAGGGAAGCAAAACACAATGAAGCTGAGACATCCACTTCTGGCAGAACCAAGTGACTGCTTTCTTTCCTTCACGGTGTCCTTCTTGCTTCACTGGTAATCCGTCCTCCTTCGTGGGTACGTGCAAAATCCTTTTGTCCTTCCTGGGACGAAGCTCTGGATTAATCTTCCAACAACTAGCCTTTTGATGTCCACTCTTGCTGCAAAACGTACAACGAGTTTTTGGCATCTAGACTTGCTTAACCTTCTCCTTCTTTCGTTGTGGACTTGAGCCTTTACGTCATGTTTCCTTCCTGGACGACATAGGTTTCCTGTACAAGGTTTGTCTCTTCCAACACTTGGGAACACAATGCTTAGGTGAAAGACAATAAGTACATGGATAAAGTTTCCACAAGTTCCGGTTTACTTGATTATGCTTGTTATAATCAAAAGGAGAATTAACAAAAACATGACCATTATACCTTCCATGCTGACCTTCACTTTTCTTTGGAGACGACTTGTATTCACTACTGCAACCCTGAAGTGATGCACCATTTCCTTTTGTGAAGTATTCTCGCAATGTTTTAAGTTGGCCATTTGAAGCATCACTTGCTTCCGAAGTTTTGGAACCCATCTTGGAAGACTCTCCAAGGTCCCCTTTGTCATATCCCAATCCTAAGTATCGAGGCCTTTCCTCAAGCTCAATAGGATTTACAATGCCTTGACCTTTACGTCCAAGGCCCTTTCCTTTTTCATAACCCATCTTAGTTAATATTCTCAAACCTACACCTTTTGTGTGTTTTTCGAATTCACCAAAACCAACTTGATGAGTATGGGGAAAATTTGATGAGTAACATTCGTTGCATACCTCAGATGTGTTTTCTGAAACAGATGTAGAAGGCACTTCCTTCAATGCTTCTTTTCCTTTGTTGTTCTTTGAAGCGTTCACTTGAACCGTGTTCTTTCCTTCCAAGTAGTCTTCATACAACACCTTCACCATCTCGGCCATGGAAAACACCGAATCTCTGAACTCCTTCTCGTCTTGAGACAGTCCTCCTGTAGATGCCATTTTCTTCCTTGAGATGAGATCTTCCTTGGCTAACATGCAAAACTCAATTCCAAACGTCAACTAGCTCTGATACCACTTGATCCGTCAGGATTTTTCGAATGACTTATGGTTGATTTTTTATTTGCATGAATTAATTAACCATTGGGAAACTTAACGAAATCACGAGAAAAGAAAATGAATTATACAACCATTAACATATTTTCAGATCTGAAATGCAATGAATAACAACAAATCATAATGCACAGGTTGATAACGGAGTTCGGCACAACTTTGCCTACGTCTCCGGGCCTTTTCTCTGTGAGGGAGGCTTCTTTATTTCTGTTCGAAATCTTAATAGTACATCTTTAAAATGTTGGATGGCTTCTAGACTGATCTGGTCATGTTTGCCCAGATCTCTAGAATCTTGCACAAAAAACGACACCTGAAACGAATGCCCCGAGCTCTCGGAAATCGTCCGACAGCATCTCCTCCTCAACA
>ML783164.1:137313-180060 GCA_009831015.1 Picea engelmannii | reverse complement strand
CACGTCACCCGCCACATCATCTTTTTCGTACGCCACATCATCTGCCACGCAATCCTGCCACGTCAGCTGCTGACATCACCCTGCCACGTGTCACCCTTTCAGTGGTGACACGTGTCACTTCGGGATTGGTCCAACTGCACGCCGAAAATGCCAAATCAGCCTGACACGTGGCACTCCCTGGAGCCGCAATGTGTCCTGTATGGAATCTGCCACGTGTCAGCGTACGGACCTACCACGTGTCCTGTACGGACTGACACGTGTCCTGTATGGACTGTACGGACAGGTACAGTCAGCATCCAAAATTTTGCCTGTTTGGCTTCGCGGACAGAATGCGATATCTTCTCCATATGGACTCCGTTTGACATAAACATTATACCACCGGAATCAGGAAGATGAGATGGACACAATGGTGTTGGTTTCGTCAGATTCCAAGAACTTTAATTTTTGAGCATTTTTCATGCCCTGACAAGCTTCTGAATCCGATTTCGGATCACCTAAGGTCTATTTCAGTGCCAATATTGAATTCCAAGACCTTATATGTTTGTTGTTTGGGGATTTTTCCTTTGTATATGTCATGTCTATCAAAGAGTTGTTCTAAAAGAATGCACCCATTTGGTGGATTATTATTTTTCATATTCACTACCTCAAGGTTCATGGACTCAACAAATAAATTTACTTGCAAATCGGTGAAATATCTACTATTTTCCATGAATTTGAGGATTTGATTGTCATCTTCAAAAAATTTCCAATGCCTTAAGTTATCAGGGATCGATGGTCTAAATAGAACCTTCAAAAGGTTGCAAGGTAGATGTCGAGATAGCTAAAGCATCTGCTATGTAATTTTCCTCTCTGTGAACTGCTTCAATTGACACTACTTCAAAAGACTTTGCAACAGACCTTCCAAAGCCTCGACACCCTTTGAGTCTTTCATTACTTAGGGAAAAGTTTAGTGAAACTTTTGATACTATCAAGGTTGAATCGCCAATAACTCTCAAGTGTGTTATACCCCTTTCAATAGCTAGATTAATACCTATGATCAATTCCTCATATTTGACAATGTTGTCCATGTAATGATATACAATCATATAGGAGTAGTAGAAATTTTCTTTAGAAGGGGCAATTAGGACGATGCCTGCCCCTGAACCAAAAATCAAATGAGCACCATCAAATTTTAAGGTCCATATTCCTTCAGGTGTTTTGCAAAATTTATTTTTGGAATCTCCTCCTTGGACAAACCAACTTTCTACCCTATTGTTCACATAGAGGAATTGATCAGTGGGCTCTTCAAAGGCTTCAATGAGGCATCCAGTGATAGGTTCCTTGTGAAGGGTAAAAAATAATCCCTCGGGATAAGGTATAATGGCCTTATATCCTTGGTATTGGAATATTCCACCTATTTTGTTACCAAGTATTTGGAGAGTAAGATCCGCCAACTACTTAATGCGTCTATCACCATTACATCAATCTTGAAAGAAACATCAGGGAAAGTATGGAAAGAAACTGTCAAGTCTTTGATAATACCCAGTGTAAAATCATGTTTTATATTTGGTTGTGATATACTAATTCCTAGTTGGCGCATGACCCTTTCATTCATAATGTTTCTAGGAGTATCTGGGTCAAAAATTCAATTATGGAGAAGGAAATCATTGATCTGGAGGGTAACATAAAAATGTGTGGGTTTACTGTATCTTGTCCCAATGCTTCCAAAATGAAAAATAATAGGGGAGTCTTCTCCAAAGACATATCCCTTAGTGATCCATGAAGGTAAACATTCAATGTCTCCTTTCTCACTCTCCCAATATTCAAAGACATTTTCAAGAGGACTTATATCTTCTGGGGGCTCATGTTGTTTCGAAAAAATAAAGGCATCTTCCATGCTTGAAAATCCTATCGTGCAGCGTCTAATGCCATTTTCTACCTCTAGTATCTTTGGGAAATCATGCTTTTGTTCATCCATGCTTTCCTCATCGAACCATAAGATATCATCCTGGTTGTTCAAAATATTGACCTGGGAAATGGAATTGCTAAATTTTAGATTTTCTTCAATATGACAAGCACCATATTATGTTTCCTCGAGGTTTGTTGGAAATCATTTCTTGAGGGTGGACTGGAAGCCTCCTTCGAAGGAATCTAAATATTGTTGGATAATAGCGCTCTCTAGCTGAAGGTTGGGCTTAATTCGGCCAACTAAGGTGTTAAACCTATCATTAAATTCCCTAACATATTCATCATCTTGTTTGCAAATGTTTAGGCATTGAGAATAAAGAGAAGGCATGTTTTCCATCACACCCTATCTTTTTAAGAAAACTTGTTCTAAATCTTCACAAGTTGTGAGTATTTTTCTTGGGAGTTTAGTGCTCCATTTTCTGGCATTACCGGTGAGTGAGGCAAAGAAAAGTCTCATAAATGTGTGAGGATGTTCCTTCCCAAATTTATGGAACTCATAACTCTCACAAAATTTAGTCCAATGTGTGTTACCAAAATCCCCAACCTCTCCTGAAAATTTGGGTATCCATGAATCAACATATTTTGGGGGATCATGTAATCCTCCTTGGATATTGGCCAAGTCTAAAGGGTTGAAGAATTATTTGGGGGCCCATTTAGGAGGGGACATAGGGACAATAGGAACCAAAGGATAATAAGGTGTATACTGACATCCTCTATGACTCGTCATCATTGCAGTTGCCAAATAATATTTTTGAGATTATCAAATGGATGAGGGGATCACCTTCAGTGGAGTCCCTAGGTAATATTTTTAAGATGAAGTATTTGAGGGATACACTTACCGAAAAAGTCTCATTGAGGAATATTGACTCAATTTTCCCTGGAAATAGTGCCAAAATGTTATCGCACAATCTGTTCTTGCCCAAATCCCAAGGCAAGTGAGGCAATATTGGTGTAACAAGGGGGTGACCTATCACTGTCATCTTAATAGGAAACCCCTTTCTGTTTAGGAGAATGTTGACACTACCCCAAGGGAGATGTCCTCAGTGACCTAAAGGGATGATAAAACTAAGGATGCAAGAATACCCCCCTCTCACCGGTCACTGAAGTCAAAAGGTTCTTTAGGTCTTTAAGGGATGAATAAATAGTAAAGATGAAGTGTACCTGCCCATAACAAGACACCAAAAAAATATATGGAATATTTCAAGTACAAATTGATATTAGTGATTCATAAGACCATGAACCTTTGAAAAATAAGCTAGCTGATATAAATTGCATCAATATGAATGTTTACAAAAACAATAATTATTTTATAACAATTGCAAAAAATATGCCTTGGAATCACTTGAAAAGACAATGAAAAGGTATCTTTAACTAGGAAAAATAATAATCAATTGTCACAAGAAATTTTGGCAATGTCTAGCTACCATTAAATGTCAATTTTGCAGAGAATTTGTTGTAGCTAGATGTCTGTAGTAATTTTTTTGTAACAATAAAAAGTATTAGTGCTTAGAATTGTAAGAAAAATCATGTAAACTTAGCATTAATCAAGTGGATTGTTTGGAAATCATCACAAGCAATTTATGAGTGATTTAGATGC
Source organism: Picea engelmannii (assembly GCA_009831015.1). Taxonomy (NCBI): domain Eukaryota; kingdom Viridiplantae; phylum Streptophyta; class Pinopsida; order Pinales; family Pinaceae; genus Picea; species Picea engelmannii. Next base: position 176,516 of record ML783164.1, on the reverse strand, counting down.
AAGTTATGCAGGCGTATGTAGCAAATTAATGTAGATTAGTATGGTTGCAGAAATGATTTTCAATAGAAGCAAGTTAACTAGTGAATTAGTCTAGTTTAGAGTTAGTAAAAGTTGGCAAAATCTTCAAGAAAGAGAATTGAGTGTTTGTCTGATCAATCATTCACTAACGTAAGTGGACAAGTGCATTTTAGGGCTTATGGAGTCAACAATAGAAAAAACACAACTTGGAGAAAAGCAACAATTATAACACTTGTCAAAAGAGAAGAGATGGATGGAAAAGGTGTTGGCACTTCGAGGCCTTTAACATCCAAACCCTAAAGATAAATTCACTAGAAAGTAAGCACTTTTAGGCCCTAGTGAATTTTCCCTTCATTAGAATATTGAAAAGTAGTATTCAATAAGCAATTAGAGTGAAGATACTAAATATCTATCACTTTAGGGCTCTAGTAGTCACCTCTATACAAGGTGTACTTGAGAAATTTTGACAAGTAGAAAAAGATAGAGAGAGAAAGAAGTAACTTATGTTTCTCTCACAGGGTTTAAGAAAGAAATTTCATAATCTTTAACATGAAACAAGTAAATTTACCACAAGAATTCATTACATAAACAAATTATAGATTTTCTACTTACTTCACCAAGAATAATCAAGCCAAACCCTAGTTGAGGATCTTCCACCATGAAAAATAACCAAGATACACCACAAAATTCCTCTCCAAGAAGTTGTGCACTATTTATTTCATCCAATAGCCCTTCAAGAGGGAGAAAATTCCATTCCACACTTGTTGTGTGATGAGTTATGATGAAAAAATGAGAGTAATTTATCTCTATTTATACAAAACTTTGACCTTTAATTAATTTTAGGTCAAATAAAGGTCGACCTAGGCAACTTACATAAAAATCCAATTTTTACATAAATAAAATTAATTAATATATAAAATCATCTCCAAGGGTGATGCCATGCTCTTCTAGGGTGACGTTGGGCCCCTAAGGTGGAACGTTGGGCACCTAAGGCAGAACGTTTAGCCTCCAAAGGTCTTGGATGATGCCCACACATGTCAATCAACTCACAACTACCCTTAAAATGTGAACCCTAACTCAAGATGATGTCCACGGTCATAATGGTGACATCATGGGCTCCCAAAGGTCAATGTCCAAGTGGAAGAGAAAGATCCCCTTGGGTCTAGGTCTACCAGAGTGTCTCCAAGGAAAACATCCTTCGTTCTTCCAAGTGTAAATCTTTGATGTCTTGTTTCCCCTGACCAAGGTTACAACATCTATCTGTGGGATTTTATCCCCATGAAGTCCTGAGCTAATAATTCCCCCATGTGTACCTATCCACAGGGAAAGGTCCTACAACAACAACAAGTACACTCTCCAGGGGTTCATAAATTACAAGGATCATAACATGCAAATCACATCCAATAATTAAATTACCCAAACATGTGCATCAAACCCCCATTTACCCAGACAAATGATCAAATACGTGATACAATTTAACATGTCAGGTTTGGAGAAGGTCCGAGGGTGTCTTATTGGGATAATCCTCCTTAAGTTTTGGGTGTTTCCTTGGTGATAACCAATCCAGGTCACGTAAGTGTATGAGGTGGCGTGGGGTAAGTGTTTGGGCATGGGGTGAAATGATAACAGGGAAATGTATATCTTACTTATGGGTGCCTTTGTAGAGGGAGAGTTGCACCTTTTCATAGATGCCATTGTTTCCTATCTCATTCATTTCCTTTTATTCTTAGCTTCATTTCTTTTGATCTTTTGTTTTTATATTCAAGGGAAGAGTTGAGGGACATCGTACTATCTTGGTGACCAGAAGTGACATCGTTATCCAAAAGATATTCAAGGAGATGAGAAGGTTGGCTCTTGATGAGACCCCCTTTCTCTTGGATATGCAACAAAGAGCCACTACCTTGGTTTGGTGACCAGATGGATGGTAGTGTCATACTGCTACATTCCCATGGTCATAATAGGTCGGCTCATGATGAGAGCTCCTATCCACCAAATAATACCTCGAGTGTTTATTTATCTTATAGGTTCCCCTTTCTTACTGGGAAGATTTTTACAAATTTCTCTAGAATCCCTGGGCAAAGCATCTCAAAGGTATCATCTTTGTATTTTAACCCTTTCCATCTACTTTTACCCTCTGGGATTTTATCCCCTTCTTCCCACAAGGAAAGGTACAACCCTTCCTAGTGTGGCCAATTCCAATTCTTGAACAAAGGTAGGGGGAGACGAGAGGAATAAAGATTGAAAGTGGTAAGTATGGAGGGAATTGAAGATTACATTTCATATATTCACCCAGTGGAAACCCATCCTAAAGGGAGATCAACTTATTAGGGCACCATGTCACCCTTCCAGGTATGAACAAGTTTAAGTGAATAATTTCCAAGAAAACGTTATGAAAGGAAGGAGAATTCAATGCAACATATTCAAGTGCTTCAATAATCAAAGTGACACATACCATGATACCCAAACTCATTACCTTATGGATCAAGACTCATTGCTATTTCAGAACCAGGCTGGAGGGATGGATACTGCTACTGCTGCTAATACATGGGATGCACTGAAGAAAATAGGGGCCCTCTTGGGTCATCCTCAAGTCATTTGACACTCGAAACTCCATGTGTAGGACCCGTGGGCCTCAGGAAATGATCTCCTTAGTTATCCCTAGGGTAGGGGATAAAACTCATCATACTTAATTTTAATACCTTTATCTAAACAAAATTCTATTAATTTCAATGATGGAAAATATTTTGCATTATTAAAAACTAAATATTGAGGGACACCGAACATGGTATTAATATATGATTCAATAAAAACATGACTTGATTTTCATTTCTTATATTCAAAGGCACAAATTTTTTCCACCTTGTAAAATATTCTATGGATGTCAATGTAGAAATTTCAATAACAATTAGGTTTTTCCTGGATTCTCCCGATCTAACAATTTTTGTCGCTTGTTAAATACATAATTGCTTCTACTAATATTCTTGAAGAATTTAAACCATGATTGACAATGCAATATCAAGAAAAAGAATCAATCAAACATAGCACAAATGTTTTATTGGGAAAGCATCAATCTAAAAACCCCACCATCATATATTATGTATATCATGGATCATGAAACAATATCATACAAAACTCTAATCCAAGAGCTCTCAGTACAATACAATCATCTCACACTGTCATACAAAAATCAACAAATACATTTGCCAATTCTCTGCCTCCAGACAACCTGCCTCCTCTGCACAATCCCTGKAATGGATGATCGAATCCTCTACACTAGATTGCTCATGCTCATGGGCATTTCCACTTTGTGTGTGATTGCATGAGTGGACTTCACTCAAATCACAACTGATAGCCAAACTGTCCCTTTCACCTGTTATCTCAACTGGGTCTCCACTGGATCTGACATGCATGTAGTTAACAATGGTAAATCTTCAGTTGCATGTGAGATCACTGATTGTGAATTAATTAATAATTAATTCAATGAATTCTCATTAGTGCAAGTTTAGTTACAACTAGTACAACTGATCTTAACTCACTTAACTGAGTTAAACTAGTTTACAAATCACATAACTACACTAATAATTCCGTTACAACTCCAAATCACTCTGTTATAAAAGAGATAATAGATTGATATTTATTGTCCAATTTATTTAAGGGAAAAATAAATTAGACACACATTTCTTGTTGACTTTTCAACCCTCCCTCTCAACAAGAAAGGGATTATCCTTCACCCCAATCCTGTCTCTATGGTATTCAATTTTTCTCTTGGTGAGCGCCTTTGTCAAAATGTCTGCATCCCGATCTTCCGTAGGAATATACTGAAGCAACATGATCTTCCATTGCACACAATCTCTGAGATGATGATACCGGATATCTATATGCTTATATATATCATGAAACATAGGATTAATCGAGAGTTTAATGCAACTTTTATTATCACAATAAATCACAGTCGAATCTGAATTAGAACCAAAAAAACCAACCAAGATCTTTCTTATCGAGATAGACTCACATGCAGCTTGAATCACTGCCAAGTATTCTGCTTCCATTGAAATGGGTGCCACATATATCTATTTCCTGCTGTACCAAGAAACAACTGTAGATTTGATACTAAAGTTCCCCCCTGATGTGCTCTTTTTTTCCGTTGGGCTACCCACCCAATCTGCATCCGTGAAGCCATGCAACTTCACCTCATCCATCTATCTATACCATAATCCATACTCAGATGTTCCCCTCAGGTATCTCAGGACATTCTTACCCACCTTACAAAAGAGATTGGTAGGCTTAACCATTGCTTGACTCAGCTGGTTAACCGCATAGAAAATGTTTGGTCTCATGTTCACTAGATACATTAGCGAACCCACTAACTATCGATAGATAGTAGCATCCACTACCTCTCCATAAGTAGCATCCTCTTTCCTCCAGTTTCCTGGAAGAGGAGTATCCATGGGTTTGCAGCTCTCCATGTGAAACTTACCCAGTATCTCTCTTTCATACATTCCTTGAGAAACAAAAAGTTCACCATCTCACTGCCATATTTCCAATCCAAGGAAATAATGAAGAAGACCCAAATCCTTCATCTCAAACTCCTTTGCAAGGTCCTCCTTGCATGAGTGTATCATGTTCTCATCACCAGTCAATATTAAATCATCAACATAAATAAAAATGATTAAAATCTTACCCTCCACCACAATTTGGTATATGTTTTCATTTGCTTCACTTTTGGTGAAGCCTAGTCTAGTGAAATAGTTGTCTATATGAGTGTACCAAGCAGAGGGTGCTTGCTTCAGCCCATACAGTGCTCTCTTGAGTCCGCATACATGAGAATCCTTGTCAGAGGTCTCAAAACCTTCTGTTTTCTCAATGTACACTTCTTCCTCAATGATCCCATTGAGAAACACAGTTTTTACATCCATATGATGAATACACCAGCCCATCTGTGCTAAGAGTGAAAAGATAGATCTTATGGAAGACTACCTTGAAACAGGTGCAAAGGTCTCATAATAATATATCTCCTCAATCTGTGAGAATTCCTAGGCCAAAAAACTGGCCTTGTATTTCTCAACACTCCCATCAACAGCTTGCTTTACCTTGTAGATCCATCTTGAACCTACCACTGATTTGTCAACCGATGTTGGGACAATTTCCCATGCACTGTTTTTGATAATGGAGTCATACTCCTCTACCATAGCATCTACCCAAGTGGGATCTTGCACTTCTTCCTAAGAGGAAGATGGTTCAGTCACAATACATTTTCTCATGAGAGACATGTATCCAGTAAATCGATCAAGAGACTGTCTTTGTCTGCGCTGTGAAGTAGGGACTCCTACATTCTCTGCAGCATCTAGTCTCAATCTATCAGCTTCCGTGGTTCACTTTCTGCCATTTCTGATGGATGGCTCTACTTGAGTGGCTTCCTCCACTACATGAACCTCCTCATGTGGTTGATCCACATATTGAGACTCATCTTTGGGAACCAACATTTCCTCTTCTGCATGCAAGTCTAGCTCCCTCTCAAGTGACAACCACATGGCTCTCCCTTCATTGAATTTTATATCCCGTCGCATAAAATTCATCTTGTTGTTAGGAAAATACACACAATAATTATGGGGTGTTTCTATATACCTCACAAATATCCCAACTTCAGCAGTCGGTTCCAGCTTCTTCCTGGCATCCTTGGTCACATGCACATAAACAGATGAGCCAAAAATCTTAAAATGAGAAACATCAGGTTTCTTACCAGTGAAAGCTTCTTCAGGTATACTCATGCCAAGTACTCTATGAGGACAACGATTTTTCACATAAACCATAGTATTGCATACTTCCGCCCACAAATGCATTGGTAGGCCTTAATCATGCAACATCACTCATGCTGCATGCACAATTGTTCTGTTCTTCCTCTCTGCGACCCCATTTTTCTATGGGTTATGAGGTGCTATGAGTTCTCTTCGAATTCCTTATTTGCTGCAGAAGTCTTTGAATTTGTTAGAGATGTATTCTCCACCATTATTTCTCCTTAGAGCCTTCACTTGATTCCCCAACTCTTTCTTCACCAATGCTTTAAACTCACAGAACTTTGAGAATGTTTCATCCTTCTTCTGCATGAAGAAGATCCAACATTTACGAGAAAATTCATCAACAAAAATAACATAATACCTATGTTTTGCTGTAAGCAACTGAGAATGGTCTACACAGGTCTGTGTGAATTCTCTCTAGGATCACCGAAGCACGGTTCTCCTTTTCATGAAAAGTGGACTTTACATACTTCCCCATGGTGCAACCCTTGCACTGATCTAACGGAGTAAGTGTTCCCATTGGAAGTCCAGTAGATATTTGTTGCATGATCTTCAAGGCTCCATGATGAAGATGGACCAATCGCTTGTGCCATAATTTGCCCTCATCCTGGCTTACCACTTTTTCTACCTTTCTCATCGTTGCAGCGCAACCATCTAACTCCAACATGTATATATTCTTAACTCTAATCCCTATTTTCTTGACTTGACCCATTGCTTTATGTTGCAGAAAATATTTTCATTCACTGAAAACAACGTCATAGCCTCTGTCTTCCAACATTATGACTGATACTAGGTTTTTCTTCAGACCTTGAACATGCATAACATTTTTCAATTGAAATGGTTTACTTGACTCCCTCTGAAAGGTAATGGTACCAATTCCAGTCACACTGTATTGTCCATATTCACCCATCTCAATATGCATTCTGATATCTTTCTCCTCCAAGTCACTGAAAGACTCTCTATCTCTCGTCATGTGGAAGGAAGCGCCACTATCCAAATACCAAACCGATCTCGATGCAATTGATGACATGCATGCAATCAAGGAGAAGTCAAGTTCAAATTGTGAGGCAAGGGCCTCACTAGTTGCAGGTCCAACAACCTTCTTGTTCTTCCTCTTCTGCGGACAGTTAGTAGCGAGATGCCCATGTTCGTGACAGTGAAAACACTTCACTTTGGACAAATCCAACTTCTTGACTTTAGGCTCGGATTTTGAATGGAATTTCTTCCCCTTTCCTCTCCTTTCCTTAGTAGCCAAAGCACAATCCTCTTCATCATCACGCTTTGATGAAGATCCATCTCTGGTGTTCCGCCTGAACTCTTCCTACACTAGATCCAACCATAGTCATCCCAAATCTAGCAATTTTTCCCTTCCATTGACAGAGTATTGATAACTATGACAACTCTTGGGAAGTCCTAGGAGTGCCAAGCTCACCAAATCATCATCGATGACTATTATTACCACACTCCCCATCTCATCCTGACATTGGACAAACTTCGTGAGATATTTTGGAATGGAGTTGCCCTTTTCCATCTTGATCTTCCTGAGTTTATCTTTGAGCGCCAATTTCCTATGGTCGCTTCTTTTTTGGAACAGATCCATCAAAACCTTCCACATTTCATGTGGTGTGGCTTTCCCATGGAGACTTGAGACAATGTGGTCTTGTACTCCCTGCAACATAATCCTCCTCGCCTTTTCCACTTTCTTTTTCCATGCATCAAGATTTTCAAAGTCTGTAGCAACTGGCTTAGGAACATATCTGTCAATGAAATACTTCAAGCCATTGTCTTCGAGTACTAACTCCATCTTGTCATTCCAAGCAATGTACTTTGAGCTTCCCTCGAGTGCATACTCCAACCTCAAGCCATTGAAATCCATTTCGATCTTGAGTCAACTGTAGGACCAAGAAAAGTCTTTCTGCAAATTTGAATTCTATCCAATAACAAACTCAGCTTTTGCAATCCCTCTTGCTCGTTCCAGTCTCACACTAAACCCCTGCAACTGCTTCTAACCTAGCCTATGGACCTTACAATCATTTTTGCACCTCCCAAGTTATTTGAGTGCAGGATTTCCGCACTGTAATGCACAGTGACTTGCAAAAATCTCTAGTGATTTCCACATTGTAATGCATAGTGGCATGTGGAAAGTATGCACCTTATGAGTGTCTAGGGTGTGGAAATGTCCAGGGATTTCTGCACTGTAATTCACAGTAGCATGCATAAATGTATAGTAACTTTTATGCGTGTACCAGTCAGTAGTACACCGTCACACCCTGCTAGAGGAGGGACCTGCGGAAATCTTGAAATTTACGCACCTCACTAACGTAGCTCTGATACCATGTAGAAATTTCAAAACCAATTAGGCATTTCCCGAATTCTCCTGATCTAACAATTTTTGTCGCTTATTAAATACATAATCGCTTCTACTAATACTCTTGCGGAATTTAAACCACGATCGACAATGCAATATCAAGAAAATGAATCAATCAAACATAACACAGATGTTTTATTGGGAAAGCATAAATCTAAAAACTCCACTATCATATATTATGTATATCATGGATCATGAAACAATCTCATACAAAACTCTAATCCAAGAGCTCTCAGTATAATACAATCATCTCACACTATCATACAAAAATCAGCAAATACATGTTCCAATTCTCTGCCTCCAGATAGCCTGCCTCCTCTACACAATCCCTATAATGGATGATCGAATCCTATACACTATACTTCTCATGCTCATGGTCATATCCACTATGTGTTTGATTGCATGAGTGCACTTCACTCAAATCACAACTGATAGCCAAATTGTCCCTTTCACCTGTTATCTCAATTGAGTCTCCATTGGATCTGACATGCATGTAGTTAACAGTGGTAAATCTTCAGTTTCATGTGAGATCACTGATTGTGAATTAATTAATAATTAATTCATTGAACTCTCACTAGTGCATGTTTAGTTACAACTAGTACAACTGAGCTTAACTCACTTAACTGAGTTAAACTACTTTACAACTCACATAACTACGCTAATAATTCTGTTACAACTCCAAATCACTCAGTTATAAATGAGATAATAGATTAATATTTATTTTCCAATTTATTTAAGGGAAAAATAAATTAGACACACATTTCTTGTTGAATTTTCAATAGTCAATATGTATTTCTGGAGTTGAGAAGAATTTATATTGATCTCCCCAATAATGTCGAGACCCCATTGTTGAAAGGGACTTCCAATTGAGACAGGTTGTAGAGGGAAAAAAAATTTCTTTTCTCTCCCATATGACTTGTGGGAAACTTCACACTTTCTATCATATTCATGGGTAGATTTGAGCATTGTTGGCCAGTAATACACTTCTTGGAGTATTTTGTGTGCAATATTGTCTCCTCCAAAATGACCTCTAGCAGGGCCATCATGTAACTCACGTAAAAAAAATTCAACATCTGCCTTTTCCAAACATCGTATTAGGATGTTATCATAATTAATTCTAGAGATAATCCCATTTATTAGTTGACATTGGCTAGATTTCAATTTTAAAGATCTTTTTTTCCTAGGTTCCAAATATTAAGGGGCAACACCATGGGTGAGGTAATATTTCATCTCATAGTACCAAGAATTAGTAGGAAAAGGGATATAATAGATTTCATTGCAGTCAATGTTACCTCATTATACCATTCCTCTTCATATTCATATACATTTTTGGATTTTGTTGCATATTTGCAAAGTCCTTTCCCTTTCACAATCTTTGCAAATTTAATTTCTATGTCATATTCTTGTAGTGCAATCATACAACGATCTCTCTTTTCACCCAAATATTTTTGCACTAGTGAATTCCTAAATACAAGGTAAGGAACTACAACTTTGGTTTAGAATTTTAGGAGGTAAGGTATGAAGTGATTAACTACTTTGAATACAACATAGGCGTGTTTATCAACAACATGATAGTTCAACTCTTCCCCTTGTAACCTTGAACTCATGAAGGAAATAGGAATTTCATTTTCTTCATCATTCCTCTAAGTCAACATAACTGCATATGTAGTGTAGGAACAAATTGTTCATAAGATGAAATATTTATCAAATTTGGGAATCATTAAAGAAGATGCATCTGCATTTTCTTTCCTAATTTTAACAAATGATTCTTTTTCCTTTGGTCCCCATACAAAATCTACATTTTTTTTATTGTATCTTATAGAAATATGACAATCTCATAAAAACTTGGAAAAAAATTCACACAGTATAGTTTTCCTAGAAAGGATTGCATATATTTCTTGTTGTATGGGAAGGAAATATTGGAAATGGTTTTTTCTCTCTCAGGTTCGATCATAATCCCTAATTTTTATACAATGAATCCTATAAGTTTTCATTCATCTACTGCAAAAAACAATTTCTTAGGATTGAGAGAAATTCCATACCTCCTACATTTATCAAAAAATTATTTGAGGTGGATGAGATGATATCTTCTATTTTTTAAGAAAATAGTTACATCATCTAGATATACAACAACATATTTGTCAATCATTCCTCAAAATGAAATATCCATTGCTCTTTGAAAAGTAACACCATCATTTATCAATACAAATGGAATTTTTATATAAGAATAGGTTCCCCATTTAGTTCTAAAGGTTGTCTTCACTTGATCTTCATTAGAAATCATAACTTCATTGTATCCTAAGAAGTAATCTAGCAGAGAGAGAATTTCATAACATGGAACATAGTTCAAGATTTTCTCCATAGGAGGAATAGGGCAATTTTCGTTTTGAGAATCCCTGTTTAATTTTCTAAAGTCCACACAAATTCTTATGTCTCTATTCTTTTTTCTTATTGGGACTAGATTTTTTATCCATTGAGTATGTCTTATAGGAAAAAATATTTGGCAACAAGCATTTTTTCAACTCTTCTTTCATCAGAGGTTCCATATTAGGGTGAATTTTTCTTAACTTCTACTAAATGTTTTTTGAATACAAATTTAGTAGAATTACATGTTGGCTGATATTGGTATCAAATGTTTTTAGATCATCTTAAAACCATACAAATATGTTCTTATACTCTCTGAATAGTTTGATGAAGGAATTTTTTCTAATGAAAAACAACTAGACCCAAGATTTATAGTTTGAATGTTCTTATCATTTCCTAAATTGATGCATTCATATTTCATGGATGAGCTATTGGTTTTACAATTAGTCATCTTCTTGAACTTCTCTTAAATATCAAATATATTTTCTAGCCTCACTACAAACTTTGGGATCAAATAATTTCAAATTATTTGAGACTTATTTATCCTCAATTATTTTCTTTGCACCAACTTCTATTTCAATTTTCAAGGATTCATGGTGTTGGAATTCATCAATGTAAAAATCCCTAAATATTTCATTCATAGAAAGGAAATTAATGATATATTGATCATTGTCAAATACCCTCTAATTGGAATTTTGTTTGGTACAGAGGTCTTGCATAACAATTCCATAGAAAAAGTGTTAGACATGAATCCTTCTAATGGAATCAACCTAGAAGATACATTAGCTAAGATAACAATATTAAAATTCAGAGACTAGGGAATATGAATAATGTTAAAATCATCAAATTTCCTTACCAAATCACATACCTCTTTCTAGTAACATTTGAGATGACCATAAATACAATGGATTGAATTACGTACATGTCATGTGACTATTTCAGTGCCACCAAAAACGTTCAACAATTTTACCTAAATGTCAACTAACTTTCTTATCCCATGAACCACGGCCTCATACTCAACAATATTGTTGGTACATTCAAATTCAAGTATACAATCTATCAAATTTTTGGTACCTTTAGGGCTGTAAGGATATAGCCAACACCTACGCCCTTACTAGACTTGGATCCATAAAAAAATAAAGTCTAAATGTTAGTATTTTCATATAATTTATTATTTACATATAAGTTAGTATCTTCATCTAAGTTAGTGTTTACATATGAGTGAGTGTATTTCCTATATACTATATTACAATCATTCTAAAAAAACTAAGTGGAATGAAGGATTTTAGATTTCTTGTTTGACTCCGCAAGTGGAGATACATCAACAACAAAATACCCAAAGAAAGTATCTGAGCAATAATTCCCCAAGATTGAGTGATTGAATAATACAGGCTCATTAAGGTCATTAAGATCCATGAAAATATTATTCATATATATTTCACAATCCACCCTATTCTTATTTTTCTATCCATTGTCAGGTAACCAGAAGTGGGACCAATCTATGGAAAAATATCCATTTAATTTCTTAGACTAGCCTCTACTTAGATGAAAACCATATGATTCTAGAATTTCCACCACTATGATGCCAATGACTTAGTGAAATTTAGGGTTAGAGGCCAATCTTATTAACACATTATTAATCTCTCGTATAACTTTGACAATTGACCTATCCAATTGCACAATATGAATGTAACTCTTTCCAGGTTTAGCATTCAATTTTTGACATAATTTTTAGGGAATTAAATTGGATGAAGCACTTGAATCAACCATACAATTGTGAACATTTGTGTTAAATATTTCAAATGTTGGGAGGAAAGTAGGAGTAGCAAATTTTGACCTCTTACCAATCAAAGAAGCATTAATAATAGATTGTTTCTTACTAAATTTATTCTCAACATTTATGGTCTCAACTAATTTTCCATTTCCTTTTATTCCCTCAACATTATCTTCTTTTTGTTTTCCCAAAGATGATCCTTGAAGAGATTTAATGAAATTTTCTTGTATTTGTGGTAACTTCTATTGGAGATATTAGAAACCAACTTAGTATTTATTTTCCTAGGTTGATTAATCTCTATTGAGGGCACCTGTGGTTAGGAATATTATCCCCTAGATGAGGGAAGCACATCCTCTTCAGTCACTACTCAGTTGTAGTTAAGTTATACTAGTGGAGTAGAGTCTTGCATGAAACCTCGATCTTATCACCAAGTGTTTCATGATGACCTCGAGATTATCAACATGAGGGAACACTTACCTTATGATCATCATTAGGAAGTAGCCACACATATGCATGCATGATTGTCTCCTCACTCCTCTTTTGATTAGAGATTTAATTGATAATTGCATGGCCAATTAACTAGGTCTGGGTGGAAATTCACTCCAAAGTCTGCGAGTGGGTGTTCAAATATCTCTAGATCATTACTATGGTGAATTAATTTAGACATGTAGAGTATATCACATGTATTTTTCCATTCCCTCATTTTTGGTTAATTAAATTCTTTATTATTTCTCTCATTCTCCTCTCTCTGTCTCTCTACTTATTTTGCAAGCTTTGTTCAAATTACTACTAGCTATATTATTTTTGCAGGTTTCACCTAGACTTTACATGGAATCAGAACCCACATGTTTCTAGGAATAAGGTGTATAAGTGATCATTTGCAGGTAAACAATATTGAAGCAGTAAAAAACAACAAAATTTCCTCCATCGTCTCTTCTCATGTCACACAAGTATTTCATGTGGAGGCTAAAAATCCTAATTTAACTTAGAGGTAGAGGCTTATACCAAAGAACCATGGAATAAAAAACCGAACCCACATCAGTGATCGAAAAATCCAAATACTTCAACAACATGGATGAGGCATTTAGTCTCATTTACATGTCAATTTCTCCCTAGATGTTGCTTCCCATGGAATCTTGTTCTAATCCAAATGAGATTTGGACCAGTCTAGAATATCTCTTTGTAAAACAAGATGAGATGAGAGGCCACATGCTTGAGATTGAATTGAATTCTCTAGATCCAAGCAATTTTGATAATATTTGGGACTTCTTCACAAATTTCGATTCCCTACTTCTTCAACTAAAAGAATATGGGATCAATAAATCAAACTAGTAAAAATTGAGTAATTTATTACCAAAAAAACCATTAAAATTTGGATATATATGACTATTTTTTAGTCAGTGGATAATAACAAAAAATTTGCAGTCTCATTTCCCTTGACTAAATTTTAGTCATATTTCATTTAATCATTAATTGGATAACTTAATTCATTATGTTGTAATATATTACTCATTTATTTGATCTTTAATTGTCACCATTTGGTCATCTTGTTGCATGTTTAATAGTTTATTTAGTCATTGTTTTTTATTATTTTTACTCATATATTTAGTGATGTTATAAATCACGATGCAAACACTATAATCCTATTCCCTTATAACGTGACTAAAATAATGGTAGTGTCTATGGTTTAGTAGTTTCATATTCATTATATGCATTGCTAATTTAGTAGTTTTGTATTAATTTTATTTTCTTTCATCATTATTATTCAATAAAAATTAATATGTTGTGAATAATTTTAAATTTTTTATTACAATATTGATGTTGATCTAATATCAATGAAACAAATCATATACTTCAACAATAAATAAATATTTCATATATGCAATTGAATTAGTGGAAAGAAATTAAATTTATATAAACATGTAAACTTGCAGTGTACAAACATATATATTTGAGCCACATAAACATTATATATAAAAAATATGAAAAGTCAAGAACTATCACAATGCATTTGAGTTTCCAACTAAATATCCACTCATACATGATGATGATTGATCATCTATTCCATGACAAAAAATTTCTCCATCATACTCTCAACAACATCAAGCTTTGGGACAAGTACATGAAAATCATCTACATCAATGACTTTTCTAAATATTTCAACGACTACTCATGAGCTAAAATTCCTTCCTTCAAACCTCTCCATGATGGTAACCATAGGTCGGGGAATTTCAATAGGTGAATTCTACTTCTCCATCATTATAGTCATACCCTTGTAGGAAGGGTTTTGGACTATAGAGCTGCAAAACAATATAGATCCAAAGTGAGACTTCTTGAAAGATACCCTCTTGGAGGATCAAAATTGATAGCATGTTCTATAAAATATATTAAATATATAAATTAGTTAATTTTTAGAATATTATGGATTATATATTATTTTTTACAAAAACAGATAATGATAAAACTAACTATATACTCAATAACTTCATTTTCACAAATTTTGTCCAACAATTTCTAAAACAAAGAACCTGTGTTTTCCAAGACGACATTTAAAATGACATGATACCATAGTATTTGTATCATTATCTGGTCTCATAAGTTCGTATCTTATCTTTGAGAAACATATTTCCCATTTTAAGTCTATGTGGTATCTATCATGATATCAAAATTTTTATAAGATATCCTTCAATACTAGTTATAAAAGACGATATGATGATTCCTAGCTTGGACTCATCCCCTTAATAACATCATCATGCAGAGAAGATAGGATTCCCAACATATTTACAAAAGAAAAGGTAAAAATGTATTTTAATTTCTTACAAACTATTTAAATGTGACTAGACTACTATCACTTATTTCAATTGATTTACTACAATGACTTCAATATCTGGTAGTACTCAACTAATATTTTCCATCCTCTTGGACACATAAATCCATCTAGAGTATTCTCACCATTCTCGGCAATATTGTACATCTGTAACATAAAAGAAATGAATTATTTTTCTCCATTTTTCCCTTACATTGTTTACAAAAGGATAGATGAAAACCCTCAAAGCAATTGTTGCATAGTATGGTCACACAATGAGTAAGGAAACTAATTTGAAGTAGACCTATAATAAGATAAATGTTACAATGGTTGGTACACAACACAATAAAAAACAACCAGATATGGTGCATACCTTAGTGCTTGAAATTAAAAGAAAGTCATCAAGTCATGCAAGGTCAAAGAGTGCCACTTTTTTTTGTAATACCCCTAGGTTGAGCCCCCAAGTTCTAAATGTACATGAATTTTATAGGCTGGTGAGAGAAAAGGTTTTGGGCCAGAGTGCGTATGTATATATATGTTAAATTTCACCAGAGTTCCTATTTGATATAACATTTGTGAGCCTATCTTTGTATATTGTATCACTCATATATATTAATAAAATGCATAACTTTTGCATACCAAGTCAGAAAAAAGAGTACGTGGGGATAGGAAGTGGGGCAAGGTGTGGGGTATGAGAGATTATGAGGTGGAAACAATGTTAGGGTTGGTTCCATTGGACTTGATTGAAATTGTATGTCATTGAACACTTGTTTGGATTAGGTAGCCTTTTCCATGGTGGAGTCATAGGCCCAACTTGGGGGTGAACTATTCTTGAGAGTGAATGAGAAACATAGTCTATGTCTGGGAGGAACATCTAAGGTCTGCAACAAGTTCATGATTTTAATTAAAAGATAAGTGTTATTTTATGGGTTTATAATGATTATTGTCTAGTTATTTGTGATATTTCTGTTATGATATAATTATTTTAATTATGCATGGAATATATGTTGTTAGGACTACATAATGGTGTTCATCTGCAAGGCATATAATTAATTAATAAACGATATCATCTTTTGAATTTCTTGGATTTTAAGAAAATTCAGAAATTCATTAAGTGACATATGTCAAGTTTTAGTGACATACACCCATAAGTGAGTCTCAGGTATGTTACAGTGTGGTATCATATCCATAGGTTCAACACCAAGCCTACGTGGGTCAAATACAAAATGTTGAAATGGAAATTTAAAAATTTAAAGTTGAGAGGATGTCTGGAAATAGTTTTTCAAAAGTTCTAGGTAGAATTTGGGGAAATTTTATGTAAGTTTGTGAAATTTGAGTTCATAGGGTGAAAATTCCCACTTTCAACCTCTAATTGAATTTTCAAATTTGTAAAGCATCCAGGGTGAAATTGGAAAAAAGCCCCAATTTATTAAGTAAAATTCATGGAAGATTCAACATGGGAATGTCAAATTGTTGGTGCATAGGTCAAATTGACATGCATGGGACTGAATTGTCCATAAAAAGATTAATTTTAGAGCTTCCATGGCAGTTGAGGAAGGAATTTAGAATTTAGGTAGTTTTGAAAATTTTGGAATTTTGGAAAATCTGGGGATTTTTTGTACAATGACATATGTGGTGATGTGGAGCCACATGTCATGTAACATGAAATTTTTGATGTGGAATACCATAGTGGAAAGGTCAGGGTCTGTAGTTTGTGGTTGTAGGCCCGAGGTTGATTGGGGTTCCACAATGGACGAGGTGGTGAGCCCCGATAGCATAAGTGGCATTAGTGGTTTAAAAAGAAGTTGTGAAAATTGTGAAAATCCTCCAAAATGCTTATGGTAGGATGTGTTGTTAACTTCCATGCACTTTAACCTCCACAATCATCATGGACCATTGATCTCCCTTTGATCTCCACCGTCAAATATGAGGGGTATGCAAGTCACATGCATCAAGGAGAAAATGTGTGGGATAGTATCTTTCAATCCCATCGAAAATGAAGGGGTGCCACATGGATACTTGGTAGAAGAGGTGGGACCTATATCCCATCCATGGTCATTCATTATTCCAGGTGTGCACTTAGGTATGGTGAAACCCATAATATAATAAATAAAAATAAATAAAGTTAAAGGAAGAAAGATGAAAGAGAAGGGAAGAGTACAGAGATAACAAGGACCGTATTGGAGGCTGACAAGCCAAGGATACAGTGACAAATAGGTTGAAATAACATCACCTTAGGGTGGAATGGGTACCTAGAACACCACATCAACAACCATCACAACAAGGATCCCACAACAGGATCATAGTAACTCATATGAAGATAATATTTTTTTGTTTTTGTCCCCTATGTCAAGGGATACAAAAATTCCAGAGAGGGCTACTGAACAATTATGCATCGAGCAAATTAGAGGGTTTTGAAGATCAATGTTAGGCTTAGTGACACAAGCACATTTGTTGCTGAAATTTTATAGATTATCGAAACAAAATACATTAAAATATTGTGTGAATTGATTGGAAGGATTTCAAGGAGTTTGGAGTGGATATGTCAAAATAGGGAAAAATCCATTGTTCTGGACTACTTTAAGGGGGTTTTTAGGGAATTTTAGAGAAGTAAAAATGACCCCAGATGGAAAACATGGAAAAAATTATCTACTCACCATTTATGTAGTCATCAAGCCAAATAAATTTGTGTTAGTGAAGTATTTTCATAAATGCAGGGATTGGGATATAACCAGTTTGGCTAAAATTTCCAAGTTTGGAAAAGGGGGTGGAAGAGGACAAAGTTGTCATTTCCACATCGTTGCAGATTTTGAATGGAGAATCAGATGGACAATATGATATTTTTTATGAATTCCATGTCAGCAATATTATATGGGCCTCATACAAAAGTTTACTTGGTTCTTGATAGATTTACCTCTATTAGTGATAGAAGTTGGTGTCTAGGAATAATTGCATTAGGATGAAAGTTGTACTAGAGCGCTAACGTAGCAATATTAAAATGACTATAACTTTATGATTAGAGCTCAAAATTGAGAAAGAAAGAAACCATTGGAAAGATATTAGATAGAGGAATATAGATATGCACCAAGAAATGTGATTTGAGTAGTAAAAATTCACAAGCAATCAAAAGGAATATTCTTAGGTGCACTTAAGGGGAGGAATTTTGCATAAATTTTGACCATTTTTTATAATTAAGGGTATTGATAGAGAAACGAAAACTTGGAATGAGAACTAGATACATGGAGGACTTACAAAGAACCTACAACCATGAAGAGGAAGTCAAAGTGTTGTATGTCAACTAAGGTAATATAGCGAATGACTCAAATGGGCATAGAGAAGGAAAAGAAGAAAATATAGATTTAGTGGAGATAATGTGAAGTATACAAAGGGATGTGTGTAGATAGAGAGCATAAAAGGAAAGAGTGATGAGATCTTAGGAGGATAAAAACAACACCAATTCTCAGTTGTTGCAAAGATCAAACATGTTGTAGAGGAGGATGGATAAAGAATCAGATTCAAGGATTGTAGGGGAGAATAAAACGCATGCCCAAGTCTATCCCAAGTTAGACATCATAGGAGAAGGTATAGTTAGATGAATTGTAGGGAGGTTTCAAGAATAGAAAGTCTCCTATGTTTGATGGTGAGCATAAGAAATATGAATATGCAAAGTCTTGGTTGTTGGAAATGAGGAAATACTTCCAATTTCACAATTATTCCTCACATGCAGAAGCTATAATTGCATTTTACCAATGAAAGGGAAAATAATCAATGTGGTGGGGCCAGCTAATGAAATTCTAGCAGATTGTCGAGAAGAAGATCACTTGGAGAAAATTTAGAAATTATTTTCAGAAGAAATACTTGTTCAAGAATTATTATGACAAGGAGATGAAGGAGTTCTTTGAACTCAATTTTGGGAGCATGACCATGGATGAGTATGAGAGGAAATTTCTATAGTTGATAAGGAATTTTGACATCATCAAGGATGATCAAGTGAAGATTAAAAAATTATTGAGTGGGATACCTTCAATATTCAGTGATAAGTTATAGTATGACGAGCCCAAGATGTTGGAGGGAAGCAATAAGGAGAACCAAGTGCCTTTATGATGAACATAAAAGAGGATCAATCTTCAAGAGACCTTGGGTTGATAAGAAGAAAGGTAATATGGACTAGACAAATAAAGGGTGCAAGCCACCATTCTCCAGAAATAGTTATCAGAGAAATCCATCTCAAAATGAACCTAGAATAACAAAAGCATTGGGAAAAGGCCAAGGAAATGACCGATAAAATGTTGGGGATGTGTGGTAGACCATATGCATATATATTTTCTTCATATAGGGGAAACAATTAGGACTATTCACAATGTACAATAGGCTGATACAATTTAAGACATAGGACGAAGCATGCCAAGGATTTATGTAGCCTTGTACAACAAACAAGCAAAATATCAATCTAATATGATTGAAGTATAAGGTAATATTCATAATCAACCCATTTCCATTATAGTTGATTCTAAAGCTATCCATAATTACATAGATCCTAATATTGTTGAGATATTTTAGTTTTAAAGAAGGAAACATGGGAAATATTTGTTAGTTCAGCTAGCCACTAGAGATAAATGAAGAATCAATAAGGTGATTAAGGATTGATTAATGGACATGAATGGAATGGTCACAAAGGATTATTTCAATATCATACATTTGGGTTAAAATGATTTCCTAATTTGTATGGATTGGTTGTATAATAATCATGTTTTCCTAGATTGTTACAACAAGACATTCACTTGTATTAAGGATAAAGGAGTTTGAGAACAGTTCAGGGTATTGCAAAAGTAGTATCTATCATATAAAATTCAACCTTGCAGCGAAAAAGAAGATTCAAAAAAGGATGTCAGATTTATGTATTCCATATGGAAGAAGAATATAAGGATAAAGTAACAAGTATTGTAGACCATCCAGCCTTGAATGTTTATGAGGTTCTAATTAGAAATATATCAGGGTTTCCACCAAAGAGAGATATTAATTTTTCCATTAATTTAATACCTAGAGCTTCCCTACTGTCCAATACTTCTTATAGTATGAACCCACCATAGATGAACGAATTATAAAGGTAGCTTGAATAGTTACTTATGATAATTACAAGTAACTGTGTCACCTTAGGGTGACCCAAAGATATGAATAAGGTGACTATGAAGAACAGGTATCCTTTTCCAAGGATAGATGATTATTTTATCATATGAAAGTTGAAAATATATTCTCCATGATTGACCTGAAGTCAAGATATCATCGAGTGATAATTAAGTAGGAATATATGAACAAGAAAACATTTATAACAAGGTAAGGATAATATGAGTTTGTAGTGGTTCCATTTGGGTTGTCAAATGCACCAGTTGTCTTCATGTGTTTGATGAATGGTATTTTAAAAAATTATTTGGATAATTTTTTCATTGTCTGGATGACATAATTATCTATTATAAGTATGAAAAAGAGAATGAGTATCTCTTAAGTATGGTACTACAGGTATTGAGGGATCATTAACTATATGAAAAGTTGAGCAAGTGCTAATTTTATCATAAACGGATTAAATATTTGGTCCATATTATTTCAAAGGAAGGGATAGCGATGGATCCTGAGAATTTATTATCCATTAAAGGATGGCCAACATGAAAGAATGTATTATAGGTAAGATAATTCATTAGACTTGGAGGATATTATAGAATATTTTTAGCAGGATTTTCAAAGACTTCACATCCAATCACAGGTGTGAAATTCAAATGGACCTCTGAATGTGAAGAAAGTTTTCAACACTTGAAGAATTTATTGACAAGCTCATAAATATCGAAGGTTGTTGATCCAAATGAGGATTTTCTTGTGTGCATTGATGCGTGCAAGGAAGAGCTTGATGGAGTCTTGACCCAAAATGGGCATGTTATTTTATATGGGTCAAGGATGTTGAAAGAACATGAGAGACACTATGATACACATGACTTAGAGTTTGAATACATAGTTCATGCCTTAAATATGTGGAGGAATTATCTTATGGGAAAAATATTATAGATGAGGACAAACCATAGTGATCTAAAATATTTGCTTGGACAACCAACATTGAATTCCAAACAAGTAATACGGTTGGAATTCCTTAGTGAATATAATTTTGAAATGAAGCATATCAAAGGAAAAGAGAACAAGGTAGTTAATGAAATCAATAGGAGGGTGCATGAGATGCATGATACAACCATTAGCATGTACAAATAATATTTAAAAGATAGAATTTTGGAAGCTGCAAAATCAAATCAACTTTATTTGCAAACAAAAGAAACATACAACAAGGTAATTTTCAACGAAATCCTTAATATTATGAGCTAAGAGAGGATGGAATCCTATTTTATAGGGGTAGATTGTATGTTCCTAAATCTTGGGAGGTGAAAAATATAGTACTGAGAGAAATGCATAATGTGCATTATGTTGGGTACCTAGGATACTAGAAAAAAAATTCACCTATAAAAAGACAATGTTTTTGGTCAAGCATGAAGAAAGATGTGGTTGATTATATAACCAGATGCATAAAATGTCATAAGGTAAAGGATCAACACACACATCCAGTTGGATTTGTACAACCATTTACCTTTCCTTAGTGAAAATCAGAAGTTGTGAAAATTGATTTTGTTACCAAGCTACCCATAACAATGAAGCATGATGATTCCATCATATGGTAGTCGTGGATAAGATAACTAAAGATAATCATTTTATTCCAGTGAAGCTAACTCAGAAGGAATCTAACATTGTAGATATTTACATGAGAGAAATTTCTAGACTACATGTTGTGCATAAGGAAATTGTTTCTAATAGAGATCCCAGATTCACATCAAATTTTTAGAATGGACTATTTAAAGAATTTAGGAAAAATATGTATTTTAGCACAATGTATCACCTAGAATCAAACGGAAAAAAAAAGAATGTTAATTATGTGATTGATGATATGATAAGGATGTATGTGATGGATAAACCATCAAAATGGAAATATTAACTATATTTAGTTGATTTTGATTAGAATAATGGGTATCAAACATATTTAATGATGTGCATATTTGAATTGTTATATGGAAGAAAGTGCAACATGTAACTGAGCTCCAAAAACCAGGTAGACAGAGTAATGATTGGGATGGAATTTCTCAAAGAAATGGAAGAGAATATGGTGAAAATAAAATGCAATTTAAAGGTTTCTTATGACATGTAGAAAATTTATGCAAATAAAGGTAGAACGCAAAGAGAATTCAAAGTGGGCAAACATGTCTTATTAAAAGTGAAATATAAGAAGATTTCACTGAAATTATGGAGTTTCCAAAAGATAGCATCAATATATTGTGGACAATTTCAAATACTAGAGTGGATTAGTCCTATTGCATACTTGCTTGCAATACCTACATTTGTGTGCATAGATAATGTGTTCCATGTGTCTTTTCTTAAGAAGTATGTGCTTGATGTTAATCAATAAATTGATTAGAATGTGATCGAAGTGGATAATAAGGGAAAATTCCAGGTGCATCTAGTGTGCATATTGGAAAATAAGGTCAAGGTTCTGTATAATCGAGCCATCAGGCTGGTAAAAGTACAATGGACCTGCTAGGTTCTAGAGGATGCAACATGGAAGCATGAGGACTAACCATATCTTTTTGGATCTTTCTAAAGAATTTTGATGGTACATGTATATATAATGCATTCAGGAGAGTGCATAAATAAGGCAGAGGGAAATGTAATACCCCTAGGTTGAACCCCAAGTTTTAAATGTACATACATTTTATAGGTTGATGAACTAGGATGTTTTGGGATAGATTTTTTGGGTATATATATGATTTTTACCAGATTTCTTGTGTGATATAAGGCCTGTGAGCCTAGATTTGTAAATTGTATCACTCAAACATATTAATAAAATACATCACTATTGCATACCAATTTAGATGAAACAATGTGGGGGTATAGGACTCCACAAGAGGAAAATAGAACTAGAGGGGTATAGAACTAGAAGGGTATAGAACTAGGGATTAAGCGAAAGGGACTAAGTCAAGGGGGGATCTAGACAACAAAATATAGTATTATATTCCCTAATTACTAAGCCCTATGAAATTATTTTATTCTAAGTTCCTAAGTGGTGGAAAAAATTACCAAGTGGAGGAAATGGTAGTTCTTTGAGGGCCAAGTGTCAAAAAGGGCACATGCATATTTAAAGGAGAAATCCAATGTAATTATAATTCATTCCATTCTTCCAACCCATATTTCATACCATTGCTTGTAGACTGTGAGTAGAGGAGATATTGTAACCTTGTAAATATTTGGTGGTCTGGATTGAAGAACAAGGTTGTCATGCCTATGAAGCATTATCCTTGGGTGAGATAATTGTTGGGATAGGTTTCCCCATGTGATATCCTAGTCAGTGTTGTAAATATTTGTGAGAACCCTTGTGTTACAAGTGCCATAGAGTTCGGAGACTACCTAGCCAACATGTTAAAAATCCCTAGAAGATAAGGGGTACAAATGAAGAACTTTGGACCCATGAAGGGGTACACTTCCTAGGATGGGATATATTGTGGGCAATGAGAGGCTATGAGGTGGAATTGTTGTTAGAGTTGTTCATCCAAATTTATGAGGAGAATGAAATGAAATATATATATAACATTAACACAAAGATATAGTCAATAATAACAGAGATACAACAAATCTATATTTGATTTACTTCTGCTCATAAATCTGGATTAGTTGGTTCCATTGGCCTTGATTTAAATTGTGTATTGTTGGACCTTAGTTTGTCTTAGGTATCGAATTCCATAGTGGAGTCATAGCCATAGATAATGGGTGACCTACTATTAAGAGTGAACGAGTAGTAGGTTCTATGGATGGTAGGAATGTGTAAGGCATACAACTACCTGATGATTGTAATTAAAATATAAGTGTTCTTTTTTGTGTTTATGCTGATTATTGTGTGGTTATTTGTGAAAATTTTGTTCTGGTATAATTATTTTAACTATGCATGGAATATATGTTGTTAGGAGTACATAATGGTGTTCATATGTAGGGAATATTAATCAATAAATGGTATTAGATTTTTAATGGGATGGATTTAAATAAAATTCAGAGATTCGTTAACTAAGAGATGTCGAGTTTTTGTGACATATTCCAAGAAGTGAGTCTTGGGTATGTTACATGTTTATATTTTTGTCATATGCGACAACCTACATAAATTTAGAAAATGATATCACAAATATAGGATTTGTTGATAAGAAAAAACATATTTAAAAAGAAAACAAGAACAATCGTTGAAAATACCCATAATGTCCTTTGCAGTTGAAGAAATATTTTTTGTTTTCCCTATTACCTTTGTTCCTCTTTAATCATGATATTTTTACACTTTAACCACTTCTTTCTCCATTTTATCCTTTCGTATTTGAGTTTTTGATATGTATCATGTTTTCATTGGTTCAGAGTACAAATGCCACATCAGATGTTGTCACAGGCTACATCAACTGACATCACATGAGTAGTTTTTGAGGGGTTCCTTGGTGGATTTGAAAACCATTAGGGGGGAAGGTCCAATAATTAGGTTCCATGTTGCATGCACCAGAAACCATGGTTTATTTATTTTGGGCCCCCCCTCCATTAAATGTTGAGCAAGTTTTGGGGGATGGAATGGATTACAATCTTCAATCCATGATCTAATATCTCTGATCTATGTGTCTCATCAATATATATATATATATATATATATATATATAATTTAATTTTTATATGTCGGATATTCATTTCTTTGTAAAAAATATTACATAACTAAGAGTAAAACTCTTAATTCCAAATTTTGAAAATCAACAAAAATGAAAGAAAATTTTCATGTTGTAACAGAAAACACACCAATTGCACTAGATAATGGAAGACAAAAAAAAATTGTTTTAGTTAGTAATATGACAAGTTTAACTTGGAAGTGGATTTTTTTTTATTTTTTTTTATTTTTTTCTATAAATAGAAATGTATTACCTTAGATAATCAAAGAATCAATACAAATATCTATGCTTGTATCTACTTCTTCCAGAGAGATGGAAACCAAAACCAGGTACAAGCATAAAAGAGCATCCATTGTGCAACTGAGAACATATATAAAGAAATACAAAAGTATGCGAACTATTTTTCTTATGTTGGGCTTGCCTAAATTTGAAAAGAATATAATTTTGATCAAAAAGAGACTAGAGTGGTAGAATATCATACATTAGAGGTGTCCTTGTTTTTGTTACCATTTGGAGGGTGAGGCCAACTAGGCACAAAGGCATAAGGATGACAATAGGTTTTCCACCTTCTTTTAACAAGATTGCTTGAGATCGAACCCAAGAAGGTGTCCAAAAGATGATTCAAAATGTCTCTGCGACATCTCTTCTTAGGTAAAAAATTAGCTGCAATTGATCTACTAAGAGGCTACATAGAGGTGGTTCCATTAATTCTGAATTCACACTTAGGGAGACCATGGTATCTAGTAAGGATGCAACATGAATCAAGTCTCTAATCATTGAAGAAGGAGTCTCTTCCATGAATGGGAAGTCGGTTGGGTGTTCCATAGCCAATGTGCGATAAACCCCCCTTCCCTGCAAGGTAAATTGAGAAAATAACCCTATAGGGTCGAGGATTCCACCAAATGGGAAGCCTGAGGAGACCGGGGAGGAACCGAAGGTAACTCCTCTTCCAAGAATACTTGATTAATGTCTTCGGTGTCCCTATTCTGAATAGTAGAAGGAGAGGCTCTAGAGGGTGAGCCAAAGGAATCTAGTCTATGGAAATGGGGTTGAGTGGACAAGGGAATCTGACCCCGCTAAAGACACTGAGGTTTGATTTTGCAATAATTTGGACCCTTCTTCGACTTACCTCATTTACACGGCATAATGGGTGGTGGATGAGCGGAAGGCCATGCGATGAAGATCTAATGAGGAAGGGAGTACTGAGGAGAGAGAGCTCCCCTATGAGAGGAATACACCATCCTTGATGCACAGGTTAACAATGGTGTGTGAGACTCCTAAATTTCCCCTATTAAGCATGCCATCCCAGTCATGGAGAGCTTGAGTGAACTTGAGAGTAAAACCTCCATCCTCCTCGTACCAATGTTGGAGCCCTTTAGCGCTCTCTCTAATCTTCGCATTAAATATTGCACACAAACCTTGAAGACCACCTTCCCTGCAATGTTAATACTCTGCATTAGCTCAAATGTAGGCATGGAGGTTGCAGTCGGTCGCATTAACATCATATGTCGCATATTCTCTAGCTAGCACCCCATTCAGGGGACTTGGAAGTGGATCTTAGCCAGGGAAAATGTCGACTAATTAAGAGGAGAAATAACTATCAAGTAGTTGTGAAGGATTATGTCAACATATTCGATGATTTTTTTTTTCAAATGATACTCTGTTTGAATGACATACGACCATGTCAGGATTGTTACATCATCAATTAAAAATTAATGCTTAATTTGAAGAGGGGAAATATATGGCTCATCAGTATTTGATAAAATTTGATGTGTATTTTCACATACAAATCCATACTCATCATGTTGTATTTTGGATGGTTTGATACATTTACATTTTAATAATATGGGACTAGTTTAACCATGATAAACTTAAATAATTTGTTGTATGTATCCAATATAAATTTTATTTGAAGTGTCGTGATGAAATTCATCACTAATACTAAAATCAGAATTTTCCTTTCCTTTGTCCTTTTCTTCTAGTCTTAAATGACTACGAGAGGCCCACATTCCACTGAAATGAAAATCCCATATATGTGGAGGTCGAGAAATCTCAATTTCCTTGGTCGTTATATCTTGGCATTATTGTTGTGCATCACCAATTGCATCGAAAATACAATTATCAAATTTTGGAAAAGAACCACCTAAAATATTCAAATCCTAAAGTCTAAGTTTTCAAGATTCACACATCATTATTATCATCTCTTCTTCGTATTTTCTACATAGAATACAAAAAAACAAGACAGTGAGAACAATAATTGTAATTTATATATTATATGAAATTAAATAAATAAATTAGATCATGTAAACAATATTTCACATGTGCCACTTATTGAATGAGGATGTGTTTTGAATAATAAAGAAATGTATCATACTTCTTTCAACATGTGATATCTTGAAGTGGTGTCCATTTCCTTCTAATACTTCACCTACAACTTTTTCATCTTCATCATCATCCCATACAGGTTGATTGAAATTATTAAAATCTTTAGTATATTAAGTGTAAAATCCTATGTCCTCTTGCGTTGAATATCCCTCAGACATGCCACCTTCTAGTTTGTAATGACCCTTCGTTATGCCTAATAAAAAGCTAAGCACAAAAGGTAAGACAAAAATTGCATTAAGAATTTAACATCAACACATGATCACAACCGCGCCTAATCAAAAACATCATAAGTAAAAGAAGTACCAGTTACTCATCATGGAAATCACTAACAATGAATTCAACACATCAACGAATGATAGTGACACATAAACATAAATAACGTAGCAAATTAGCACATCATAATCACTTTGAAATAATTTACAACAACATTCAATCAGATAATGAATATAAAATGAATACCCTCCCATCCTACCCTGCAAGGTTAGGACCTCAAGGACACATAAGAAATGCTCAACACTAGTTTCCAATTGATTTTAACCATTTAAGGTCTCAGGGTTGGAGAATTTTCTAAGGAACGAGGTGTCTACATCCCACTAACAAACAAGTCTAGCATCAACTAGATCAATCCATCAATCCTATTCATCAATTAATCATGGCGCAAGGGTAATCATTATCGTTGTCAATCATACATCAACATTTAATTATTTGTTGCACACAAGAGTAAACAATTCTAGAACAATCACCTGACAACTTAAGTAATGGTGCAAGAGAAAACTAGTTTCTAAATCAGTCATATCTCTACATAATTGCATGACACAAGATTAATTAGAAACTTATTCACGACGCAAGAGTGATCAATGTTAAATTCAAGGTGCAAGGAAATATTACGAAGCAATCACATGGCCACTTAAATTAAGGTGCACAAGTAAATTTTATTACCAAACTAATCATGCATCACCATTAATCGAATGTGCACAAGTAATCAAAGCTAAATCATTGTACATCATCATTATTCCATAACACAGGACAATCTAATTACTTCATCCTTCATGCATCAATAATTTAAAGGCGCATTTGTGATAGTGGTTAAGTCAATAATTCAATGACGATAATTTATAAAGTGAAAGTAAACTAGTTCCAAATCAACAATGCATCAATGATATTAACTGGTGAATTAGTAGTCTAGTTATCAATCCATCATCTTAGATATTAGTTGTTCAAGGTTCAAGATCAATTATTAACTTTAATTAATCATAATCAACATTATTTATTCAATGAGTGCGAGGAATCTAATTTCTAAAGAAGTTGAACATCACAAAATTGATGGTGCAAGAGAGAATATTACACAACCAATCATACATCACATTTAAGTTCAGGGCACAAGGGTACTCATAAATTAGTTTCCATGGTGCAAAAATAAACAAAAAACCTAACCAATTAAGAATGATGGGGGGGGGGGGGGGGGTGTAACACACCTACGGTGTGGCGTAAAAATTATGTTCTCCTTAATTGATTAAATCCTCTATCCATGGTATCTAATTTGGAAATCGGGGTGTAGCCCCTCCTTCTTCGGTGACCATCGCATATGACCATGGGTTATGATCGAATTCCAAGGCCAAAGACACCTATTCAGGCGCTTCGGAACTTCGAGATTCGAGAGTTTTTGATTCACCACACTCCAATTACTTCAAACTCCGAAGTGGAAAAGTTTTGAACTGGAGCGAAGGGATCAATGGTCCCTACTCATCCTCAAGATCAATGACCCTCAATATCTTCGGGCCTCCGGTCTTCTACGGAATTCGAATAACCTCCTAAAAAAACCTTCGAAGTATTAATCCTCCTAAGTGCACAATCCGATGTTGCGTGTCCTCGAGGAGTTCGGCGGTCCTAATTCACTTCGGGACTTCAGTGTTCGGGAGTCTCGGACACTCACACTACATTTCCTCCCTAAATAATCTATACCCAGAGTTCTAGATCAAATTCCACACATCCATTGTAAATAGATGACTTAGTTTCATTTCGAGACTTCAACATTCGGGAGCTTCAGATGTTTCTATAGCCTTTTTCTCCCAGAGCATTTTCTTCCACATTCAAGGATTGTGCACCACACATCCTTCCAAATCAACGGTCCCTGTTTACATTGGGAATTCAGTGTTCAGGATTTTCTACCTCTCCACACTCGCTTTCTCCCGAAATGATTTCACCCAAAGTTAATGATCTATTGATGTGTGTCTCCCACGAATCGATGACTACAAATCACTTCATCTATTTGGACTTCGGGAGTTTCAAATACTCCAATGCCTTTCTCCTCTGAAGTAGCTATCTCCCAAAATGGAATATCTACTCACACTTGTCCTCAGTTGACGGATGGATCAGATGAACTCTAGCTCTATAGCCTTTGGGAGTCCTTGTTCAACATATCCCATTTTCTCCTGGAGTAATTTCACCCAAAGTTGACGATCTGTCGACACGTGTCCTTTCTCTCAGATCGACGATACAGAAGGACTTTGTTACTCCATGGATTTCCAAAGGAACTCACGACTATCCACCTAGAAAATTTTCTAGGTTTGATGGTCATGATTCGACCAATACTGATGTGTTCACCGATTGACAGTTCACAGTGATTGCGGGGCCCTAATGTGAGAACTCTTTATCAGAGAGCTCAACCTACGCAATTTGAAGGGTACTCGACCAACTTGGTCTAATCAGAGTCGTTTATCTTCTAGCTCGACAAGATTAACGATGTTCGTGAATTATAGGCTGCGAACTAGAGTGTCCACTAATTAGAACTTCGCGCTCCGCAATGATTCCCCACCATCGATCTTTGTTCACAGATTGATGGTTCACCATGATTGCGGGGCCCAAGCTCTGCAATATGGGAAGTGTTCGCCTGAATCTAGTCTAATCCTGGTCGTTGATCTTCCATTCCCAACGAGATCAACAACGTTGGTTGATTGCAGGTTGTGAACTAGCATGTCTGCTAATTTCACCTTCGTGCTCCGCAACGATTCCCAACCATCGATTTAATCGAGTGGCTAGTGTTTGATTCGCTAACTCCAGTGGGTATTTGAGTCGATCTAATGACTAGGATGGCTTCTCCTCCCATTAAATGGCTCACATCCATCTCCATTGTTAGATTCTTAAGTAGTCTATGGTTCTTGTTACTCCGGTAGTTTGGGTAACTTAACTATTGTGAAATTTGACATATCATATCTTTGAGCTCCCGAGGTTCTGAAACCTTCATGAGATAACTCCTTTAGCACAGGGTTCCTAGACCCAAGTCGCATGGACCTTCATATGACTCTTGAGCTATTAACCCTACTCTTAGTCAGGTTTTTGGTTAAGGACTTAGGTGCGAGTTCAAAGTCTCTTAGACTACTGGTATGAAGGGAATGCCTTCCTAACTTACAAAAATTTAAGATCTGAAATAGGTCAAGGTAAAATCATGAGGTAACCAAAACGGTAGCAGTGCCAAGAGGTTTTCTCTGACTCTGGAACTCTGTTGTAATTCCCTGGGAAAATTCATTCGAGGAAATTAAACTAGCGCATATGGAAAATCAAGAAGAAGGATAAGATCTCAAGGGAACAAACACATACTCATAAATTATTCATTTCAATACATAAACCATTTATAGACACATAAATACATGCATGCATCCATTATTTCCAATTCAAAGCAGAAGGCATGAAAACACTTATAAGAACCATAAGGCGTGATGTGACTACTGAAAGGGGTGCTCGTTTCCACCCAACCATAGTCTCAGTCACTCCTAATGTCTTTACCACTGACCACCCTGAGCTTAGACCAAAATGCTTTGAGATTCAATCTCTTTCTTCTAGATCAACAAAAGTTAGGGACAAAGGTTACTTGTTGAAATTACTAAGACAACTGAGAGGGGGGGGGGGTGAATCAACTGTTATTGTGATTAAACAATTTTAATTCTATTAATACATTCTTAATCTTTATTCAAGTGATCATCAACATTATACAGCATATGGACAATAAAAGAAAAGAGAATCAGTCACATATAAGGTATACACAGAGATAGATTTTCACGAGGAAACCCATAAAGGGAGAAAACCTCTTCTTCTTCGAAATGATAGGAAGTCTTTTAAGTTCTATACATCATCTATAATTGAGAACCAACTCAATGTGAGGCTACTGCCTCTCTTTTACAAGCTGCAACTTGTTTGAGAACACCAACTCTCTGTTTTCTCTATCACCCACTAGAAGGAAGCACCAACTCCCTTAATGTTCCAGTACCAACTGGATGGAAGCACCAACTTCCAGTTACATAGGCTCCAACCTGTATAGCAGAGAACACTTGTTCTCCTTTGCACCACCCTGCCACCCTGGTTTCTCTAGCTACAACCAGATGGTAGCTACAACTCCCTGTGTTCAAGATCCCACTTGAACCTCTGAGGACAACAATCCTCCCTAGCACCTCCCAACCACCCTGGAATATAAATAAATAATTAAACAACCAACTACACAGATAGATTGATTCTTACCACTTCTTTGTTCTATAAATTTGGTCTTCTTATTACTGTTCTACAATTCTTATCTTCCTTTGTCTGTTCTGCAAATCTGCTCTGCTTCAACTTGTTCTGTCATTCTGCTCTCCTTCAACTTATTATGTCATTCTTCTTTGCTTCAACTTGTTCTATCATTCTGCTCTGCTTCAAGTATTTTCTTAATCTGTTACTCTTCTCTGAGTTTTATATCACACTACGCATATTCTCAGTCTCACACTACGCATCCTGTGATTTTCCCTTTCTTACAGTTTAAATCATTTTTCATCCAGAACGACCAACCACACACAGTCTGTTTCATTTTCTTTTATGCACCACACCCACAACAGTTACTCTTCACATCTTCTTAGGCAAAAGAAAAATCATCCGAGCAACTAAAATGCCAACCAATCAGGAATCATGAATCAATTTTTCTAACAGATTCGTAACTGATAAATTAAATGTGAGAGAGAACAGTAGCTCTCCGATCATATTCAATTTTATCTGCACCATTGGATGAACTTTATTAATCTTTCCTTTAAATTGGGTTTCGGCATTTCGACATTCCTATGGCCAAGTGTCTCGACACTTCATATCACGATCTCCGAAACTCTGATACAAATCTTTTCTGCGATAGCTCCCTCCTTAATATGACCAAGGCCATGACCAAGTGCTTATGCATAAAGTGCTTTTCGTGAATTCACATTTCATGAGTTTGGAGATGAGGCATCTCGACTCTCCAGGTCACGATCCTTGAAACCTCGAGATGGAGCTAAGATTAATGGTCCATGATCTCGATGAATCTATGGTCCAGATCTCATCGTGAATTCGCATCTCGTGATTCCTTCGATGGAGGTCCTTGTCACTCCAAGTTGCAATAGGTGAAACTCTGTAATGAAGCTTAGATCAATGGTCCACAATTTCGATGAATCTATGGTCCAGATCTTATCGTGAATTCGCATCTCGCGATTCCTTCGATGAAGGTCCTTGTCACTCCATGTTGCGATAGGCGAATCTCCGAAATGAAGCTTAAATCAACGGTCCATGATCTCGATGAATCTACGGTTGCGATTAAATCGCGATTTCACATATTGCGATTTCAATTGCCATATTTCTTGCCTCTCCAAGTCGCGAGTCGTGAAACTCTGAAATGGAGTCGACGATCCAGATCACACCTTGATCTGACGGCTGCGATTAAATCGCGATTTCGCATATCACGATTTCAATGGTCATATTTCTTGCCTCTTCAAGTCGCAAGTCGTGAAACTCTGAAATGGAGTCGACAGACCAGATCACACCTTGATCTGACGACTGTGATTAAATCGTGATTTCACATATCATGATTTCAATGTTCATATTTCTTGCCTCTCCAAGTCGCAATAGGTGAAGCTCCGAGATAGAGCTTAGTTCAACGGTCAAGGACAAACCTCAAACTGACGGCTAATATAGTTTCATGATTTCGCATATCTCGAATTCAAGAGGTTAGGGAACCCCATTCCTTTGACTTTCTAGTCAGCGAGATGATGATCTTTCACCACGTGCCCTTCCTAAACATGGATGGTCCTCCTTCTTTCAGGATTTTGTGAGCCCGTTTCTCCTTGCACTTTAATGAACATGTAAGTCCTTCATGATCCAACGATGATTGAATCTGATGCTCAGATCTAACACTTGAGATCTGTCCTCCTCTTCTATGCATTCTTCTTGTCTACTAACAGATCTGACGGTCCTCCTTCTTTCGGGAATTTTGAATGGGATCCAATGATCAGAAATGCTTCTTCTCCTGAGCTTACTTTGTTTCGTTTACTCTGATCTTGACATCGATGATCTGCCAACAATCCTCTGCACTATCTCTTTTGAGCTTATTCGAATCTCGAATCTTCTCTGCAGCGTCCTCTCATAATGCCCATCTATTACTTTCTGTACTCATGCCATCTTCATTGTTGTACTTGCCATCAATGAAAAGCATTCGCTATTTGTTAAATATTTTCCAACAATCTCCCCCTTTGGCATTGATGGCAACCCAAGCACCCACATGCATTCGGACCCTCCTCCAAAATCACCCACATGCATTCGGACTCTCCTCCTGTACTATTTTCTCCCCCTTTGACATCAATGTCAAAGAAGAAACATGCTCCCCCTGAGCTATTGCAAAACATACTCCCCATGTCAACTATGAGCATCTTGGAAATACACCAGATATTCAATAAGTACCCCCCCTGACCAAATGAACAGATTAGACACAAGAAATTATAACCCCCAACTTTTGATGAAGATATACAAAAGGGGTTGCTGCTAATGGTTTTGTAAATATATCTGCAATCTGTTATATAGAAGGTATATAATTCAGTTGAACAATTATGTTTGTAACTTCTTCTCTGAGAAAGTGGTACTTTATTGGAATATGCTTAGTATTGGAATGAAGAACAGGATTCTTGGAGACACTAATGGCACTGGTGTTATCACAGTGAATTGGAATGGGATCAGTATAAGTTACCTTCATATCTGCAAGAGTTTATATCATCGATAAAATTTGTGTTCAACAAGTAGCAGCAGCAATGTATTCTGCCTCTGTAGTGGATAATGAAATGGATCCTTTCTTTTTACTAAGCCATGCAACTAATGGGTCACCCAGAAAGAATGCTCCTCCACTGGTGCTTTTTCTCTCATCAACACAGTTTGCCCAATCTGCATCTAAATAAGCAGTTAACTGGAAATTCTGATTTCTGGGATACCATAGACCATAAGTCATTGTTTGCTTCAAGTATTTAAATATCCTTTTGACAGCTACCAAATGAATTTGTTTAGGAGCAAATTGATAATGACCTACCATTCCAACAACTTGCATTATATCAGAATGGGATGCTGTGATGTACAGAAGACCACCTATCATAGAGAGATATGGCATTTGATCAACATCAAGTGAGATATCATATTTACTCAGCTTGCAACCAACCACCATAGGTGTACTAACAGGAGAGGAATCCTCCATCTGAAATTTCTTTAACATCTCTTTCAAATATTTTTCTTGAGAGATAAATATTCTTGCAGAGCTCTGTTTTATTTGTAAGCGAAGAAAATATGATAGTTCTCCTATCATGGATATCTCAAACTCTATTTGCATAGAGTTAGCAAACCACTGAAAAGATGATTCATTAGTACTGTTAACGAAAATTCTTGTCTTGGGCACAAGAATATTCAGGTCTGCAAGTTTCACGAGAAGCACCCAAGAACACCACGAAAAAATATCGTTTCAAGATTCCAAGCAAGTAAACAGACTAAATTATGTTGTCAAAAAACCCAGATTCATCCATAGAAGCAGATCGACGGTCGGCGGGAAATCACGGTTAGCGGAGTTGCGCCAGGATTAGTGCGATGGGTAGCATCTATATTTCATGCAAGAAAGGATATCAGTCATCCATCCAAAGGACGCGTGGCACGATATCTAGTCACGTCGGCATTTCGGCATTCAGGAGTTCGAAGGGTGAGGGTTTCACGTCGTTCTACATCTTGAAACCTTGAACCCTGAAACATCGATAAGCGCCTTTGAAGCTAAGCCTATGGTCCTAGCACTCGGTCATGTCAAGAGAGCATGGTAATGGAGGCAACCCTCTTCTAACATCAAATACCATCTCGACCGTTCCGCTGGAGGACATGCGGCATACATCTGTGCTTTCACGGTTTGGTCAATTGGGATTTTGAGGAAAATTGCATCGTGAACCTCCGGTACCAGAAATCCCAAAAGGATCGGGACCGTCCATCTGAAGGACACACGGAACAATAGTTGAGCCATGAGTGGGGCTCGTCGATATTTTCATGATGAAAGCACCGAGGTCATCTCAGCCATTCATCCATCAGTGAGGCTCGGGCACATTTGATTTAAAGAGGGCAAAGATCTGGACGGTCGTGATCCAGGCACTCAAATTCATGGACGAAGTCCAATTCTGCACCCCCTTTGTCATTATGGATTTAACAAGAAGGGGGGGGGTCTGGAATCGGAGATAATTTATGCTCTCATCTGGATGGCCCAAGTCTCGGTGCTTAGATCTACGGTCTGTATTGAATTCCGGACCCCCCCCATTGGTTATGCCTTTAATGGAGGGGGGGTTGTCCGGAATGGAATTTCACTATAGCGGGCCCCCTATATATACGTGGCACGAATATACTGGTCCCAAGTCCTCACTGCCTACTATGTGTCCCTTTTGCCCAGTCACCTCCACCTCAACACCTCCCTCCATTCGTTGTCCCCTGTCCCCATATCACACGAAAGCACCCCTTTTCCCCCCGCCTCACCTTCACCATACTAGCACCTACAACATCCTCGTCAAGCATGCCACATATTCCACCTCTCATCCTGTGAATCGTTCGACTGGTCCAGGTGGCCCCTCGAGAAAACCTCCACATCCCCAAAAGGAAGATTTGACCAGAACCATTCTTGATCTCAAGAGGGCAGTTATTGCAGTTGTTGGAGGTGGTTAGACATCGTCTCCGTCATAAATGGAAAGTCCAGCAAAGGACTAAAGCTGGTCGATTCATCTATGGCAGGACAGTCTGAAATCTGATAGCGTCTGTCATAGGTGCACGATCGACCAGAGTCTGCATGCCCAGACTATCAGAAGACATGCAGATGCAATGTTTTTAATGCAACGTCTTGTTTTTGTTGTTGTTGTTGTTTTGAGTATATGAAGGTGTTTTCGCCATTTTTGTAAGGATGGATGGTAGAGAGAAGCTACCGATTGTAAAGTTTTAATAGACACTCTAATTCTCTGGCTATGCATCTATATGTAAGATTTCTTGTTTAATGACAGACAATTTTCCTACCCCATCTAGTTTTCATCTCATACTGAGGGAGTTCATGATTGACTGATTCACATGAATTATTGCAATTATGTTATGATAAAGGATTTATTGTTGCATTGTTGTATTCTCCGGTTTTCTATGTTTGAATGTAAGAATATATTGTGTTTAGATGTTTTCTCCTACAATCTGTTAGAAACCTGATATTTACAACAAAMATTTGCAGTTCTCTTATACAAGTCTTCCCCCTACTCACCCTTACTACAACTCACTGTCTGAAGTTTATCTAAGACCTCACTTGCAMATGCATGCCTGGCCTAGTTTCAGAGTTAGAACAACATTGTTTTGCGTTAACTTCCATTCAATCACCCCTTTTTTATAAACAAATCGTGACATAAAATGATGGGCRTCGAGCTTTGCTCCTGCTACAATCCAGGAGTGACTTCTGTCGCTAACATTTCTGGCGTCGTTGTCGGGGACGAAGTTGAAGATTTTCCCTKGGAAGAATGACATTGAGCCTCTGATTATGAAGGTGCATCAGACATCAGATCCCTTCAAGATTGCTACTGTGCACCTGGCRACTCCACTGTGGAGMCTCCAAGGTTTCCACATCACTGTGTTAGTTGTGGCTACTTTAGCACACCTGAAAGCTGACCCAAAGGAGTTTTCTCGAGAAGGTTTCAGTAGCTGCTTTCTCAACCTGAGAAGCTTCCTGGGGTAACAACAACGTTAGGACTTGGCCTTTGATGGTGAACAAGGACCAAACACATTCGAAGCTGCGCATCTTTCACCTGGAAACTCCATGATTCAAGGATCGATTGGCGACTCCACTGGTTCAATATGGAGAAAATCCTTGCTCGTAGGTTTTCTCCTTTTAATTATTCTGTTATTCCTGGTTTTCCTAATGTTGTCCCCTCTTCGAATGAATGGGGCGATTATTTTCCCATATTTGGAAAATGTGAAGAGGACAACCCTGCTCAGCACCTCAGTGAGTTTCATGAACTCATGCGTCAATGGGAGATACATCATGAGGATGTATTACTGAAGATGTTCATGTTCTCATTAGCAGGGGATGCGCGTAAATGGTATCATTCTTTAGCCCCTTCTAGCATTTCTTCACTCAATGGATTCCATGCATCTTTCATCTCCTATTGTCAGAAGTTGTATCCCTCTAAGTCAATTTGTCATAACTGTTGTGGGGGATACCACAACTATATGCGAGATGAAACTGTTTCAGACGTAGGCTGCGAAGATGGTCTTGATGACCTGGATTAGAAATCAATACTTTCTCCTCCCCATTCGTCTGCATCAGAGGTGGGTTATGAAAGTGATGAATATCCCAGGGGGGAAGAGGATTCCCTGAGTGAGCTGATGGAGCAGGTGAAATATCTCTCTGCCCAATTAGAAGGGTTGAAATATGAATACTGTGCAGAGGATTTTCCATCCTGGGAGGAAGAAGATGACCTGAGTGAACTAGTGGAGCAGGTGATATTCCCCACTCCCCAATGTGAAAAATTGGAATCTAAAGACAACGAAGATAATTTTCCATTCATCAAGGAAGATGATCTAAGAAGCTCTTTTGAAGAGATTATTGAAGAGTTCTTGGATGCGTTAGCATCTGCCCCCGATGACCCTGTTGTCTCAGATTTAAACGAAGAAGCCATTGTGGAAGAGGATTTTTCTTTCTTCCTTCATGAGATTTCCCATGATGTATTTAAATTTGAGATTGAAGAGAAGGATCGGGAGACCGTTCCCTTTTTACAAGATGGGAGAGTGCACGAGGAAGAACCAGAAGAGAAGCTAAGCACACATTTCTTTTCCTATCTAGAGCCAGTCAATGGGCAACCACCGCCTGATATCAGTGAGCCTACGACAATTTTCCACTCACCTATTCTTGTCAGAGATATTTAGCCACATGGGAACAACTGTGTAGCAGAGGAGGCTACCTGTTGCCAACTTTCCAAAATTCGCCACTCATTCTATGACCCTGTCAGCGAATACTTTGAGTGGCATGTCCTTTATGCCTTGGAGCCACCCTATTTCATATCAACTTCAGCCTGTGAAGAAAAGTTGAAGAGTGTAGCCATTCTGCTGTCATGGTTACACCATCTGCTGGTGATCATTGACAGAAGGAAGGAGCTTCTATCCGGGAAGCTGCTTGAATGACTATGGTGGAAGTTTGCTTTCACCTAGCCCCATGTAAAATATTTTATTAGCATTAGGACTGTATATAAATAAGCTCCTTTGAGCATGTAGCTTTGTTTTCTTTTCTTTACTTTTTGGCCTATATTTTTCAGAAGCGGGATGTTTTGAGCTTGAATCCATAGCCCAATAGCAAGGCACTGGAACTGCAAAATGAGTCCTTAGAGAATCACATGGATTATTCTAACCGCCATGGAGCCTAATGTTAACGACAATTCTTGTCTTGGGCACAAGAATATTGCAAGATACCAGATATATATATTATGCAGAACAGAAACAAAATGCTAGAAATAACAGAATAACAGTAAAATATCCAGCATAATCTTCACAATACACATAAATGATATACGAAATAGCAACAGAAATAGCACTTGAACAGAAATAGCACTTGATTCAGATAGCAATGTTCACAGGCCTC
>ML783164.1:90289-115609 GCA_009831015.1 Picea engelmannii | reverse complement strand
CACCTCCCAACCACCCTGGAATATAAATAAATAATTAAACAACCAACTACACAGATAGATTGATTCTTACCACTTCTTCTATGTTCTGTAAATTTGGTCTTCTTCTGACTGTTCTGCAATTCTTCTCTTCCTTTGTCTGTTACGCAAATCTTCTCTGCTTCAATTTGTTCTTTCATTCTTCTCTCCTTCAACTTGTTCTGTCATTCTGCTCTTCTTCAACTTGTTCTATCATTCTACTCTACTTCAAGTTTTTTCTTAATCTGTTACTCTTCTCTGAGTTTTATCTCACACTGCGCATATTCTCAATCTCACACTACGCATCCTGTGATTTTCCCTTTCTTACAGTTTAAATCATTTTTCGTCCAGAATGAACAACCATGCACAGTATGTCTCATTTTCTTGTATGCACCACACCCACAATAGTTACTCTTCACATCTTCTTAGGCAAAAGAAAAATCGTCGAAGCAATTGAAACGCCAACCAATGAGGAATCATGAATCAGTTTTGCTAACAGATTCGTAACTGATAAATTAACTGTGAGAGAGAAGAGTATCCCTCCGATCATATTCAAGTTTATCTGCACCATTAGATGAACTTTATTAATCTTGCCTTTAAATTGGGTTTCGGCATTTCGACATTCCTGTGGCCAAGTGTCTCGACACTTCATATCGCGATCTCTGAAACTCTGATACAAATATTTTTTGTGCTAGCTCCTTCCTCAATATGACCAAGGCCATGACCAAGTGCTTATGCACAAAGTGCTTTTCGCAAATTCGCATTTCGTGAGTTTGGATATGAGGCATCTCGACTCTCCAAGTCGCAATCCCCGAAACCCTGAGATGGAGCTGAGATCAACGGTCCACGATCTCGGTGAATCTGCGGTCCAGATCTCATCGTGAATTCGCATCTCGCGATTCCTTTGATGGAGGTCCTTGTCACTCCAAGTTGCGATAGGAGAAACTTTGAAATGAAGCTTAGATCAACGGTCCATGATTTCGATGAATCTACAGTCTAGATATTATCGTGAATTCGCATCTCACGATTCCTTCGATGGGGGTCCTTGTCACTCCATGTTGCGATAGGAGAAACTCTGAAATGAAGCTTAAATAAATGGTCCATGATCTCGATGAATCTAATGTTGCGATTAAATCACGATTTTTCATATCACGATTTTAATGGTCATATTTCTTGCCTCTCCAAGTCGCGAGTCGTGAAACTCCAAAATGGAGTCAACGGTCTAGATCACACCTTGATCTGACGACTGCGACTAAATCACGATTTCGCATATCATGATTTCAATGGTCATATTTCTTGTCTCTTCAAGTCGCAAGTCGTGAAACTCTGAAATGGAGTCGACGGTCCAGATCACACCTTGATCTGATGGCTGTGATTAAATCGCGATTTCAAATATCGTGATTTCAATGGTCATATTTCTTTCCTCTCCAAGTCGCGATAGGCAAAGCTCCGAGATGGAGCTCGGATCAACGGTCAAGAACAAACATCGAACTGACGGCTAAGATATTTTTGCGATTTCACATATTGTGAATTCAAAAGGTTAGGGAACCCCATTCCTTTAACTTTCCAGTCAACGAGATGATGATCTTTCACCACGTGCCCTGCCTAAAGATGGACGGTCCTCCTTCTTTCAGGATTTTGTGAGCCCATTTCTCCTTGCACTTTAATGAACGTGTAAGTCCTTCATGATCCAACAATGAATGAATCTGACACTCAGATCTGATTCCTGAGATCTATCCTCCTCTTCTGTGCGTTCTTCTTTTCTACTAACAGATCTGACGGTCTTCCTTCTTTCGGGAATTTTGAATGGGATCCAACAATCAGAAATGCTTCTTCTCTCGAGCTTACTTTGTTTCACTTAATATGATCTTGCCATCGATGATCTTCCAACAATCCTCTACACTATCTCTTCTGAGCTTATTCGAATCTCAAATCTTCTCTGTAGCGTCTTCTCATAATGCCCATCTATTACTTTTTGTACTCATTCCATCTTCATTCCTGTACTTTCCATCAATGACAAGCATTCTCTATCTGTTAAATATTTGCCAACATTACTCTCCTTCTACCAATACAGAAATAGATAGGGATGAAGGTTACTCTCC
The DNA here is from genome assembly GCA_009831015.1 of Picea engelmannii. Taxonomy (NCBI): domain Eukaryota; kingdom Viridiplantae; phylum Streptophyta; class Pinopsida; order Pinales; family Pinaceae; genus Picea; species Picea engelmannii. The sequence goes on along the minus strand of ML783164.1, from coordinate 113,492 downwards.
TTCTAGCCTAGTCTCTATTTTCTGGGATAAAAAATCACTCCAATTTTTCTCAGTCCTTCCTTAGACCTGAGAGCTTAGGCTCTTGTCTCTGCACTCTCCATAGGTATTCTTCTTCCCACCATGCTTCCTTTATTGAATTCCTCAACAAGATTACATGTGGATCGAATTCCCAGTCTGTGGTTAGGAATGGAAGCCTTACAGATGGGTGGTCTACCCCATCCCCTCATTAAATCTTGAGGAGGTCTTCCCACCTACCAGCCTGCCTATAATTCATCCCTGGGTTAGAGGATTGTTCTGATCCTGCTCAATTAAATCCAACAAAGTATTGGTTTTTTGGAGGTTAACACAACCATTATTGGTCCCCTCCACCACCTTTTCATAGCATTCATGGTTTCCTCTTAGCACATCCCCTTTCCAGCAGTCATGTAACACTTATCCATTTTATATTAAAATAACATAATTTACATTCATCGACCCTTTATACAAAGTTATATTAAATCAAACATTCATACCTTTGAGTTTTCCATAGTTCCTTGGCCAATATAGTTATAATTACAAACTAGGGAAAACAGGGTGTTACAATTCTCTCCCCTTTAAAGGAACATCGTCCTTGATGTTCTATCTGTCAACATGATATGTATATATAGGAATAAACAAAATCGGATATGCTTGTCTCATGGCATCCTCCATTTCCCACGTATCCTTATCTTGGCCAAAGTGTTTCCACGACACCTTGACTTGTGCAATGGTTTGGTTATTGAGTGAGGTTTCCTTCTTGTCTAGTATGCATTGGGATTCTGGAAGGAATTATCCCTCCGACTCCACTTGGATCATAGACTAGACAATTATATGATTAGAATCATGTAAATATTTCTTCAATGATGAAACATGGAAAACATTATGTGCCTTTACTGTGGGAGGGAGTGTTATCCTATAGGCTGTAGGTCCCACCCTATCTAATACCTCAAGGGGTCCACAATACTGAGGTGCCATATTGGCACAAGCTCCCATTCTAAGGGAACTCTTCCCGGGCCTAACTCTGAGATAGACATGGTATCCTGTCTTGAACTCTCTAGGAGTTCTCTTTCTGTCGGCGTAACTTTTCTATCTATGCTGAGCAATCTTCAAATTTTTATTTATTTGAATCACTTGTTGTTCCATTTCTTTAAGCATGTTAGGTTCGTTGGTAATTATGTCCACTGGATTACTCCAGCTGATTGGGATTTTTCATTGTCTACCATAGAGGACTTCAAAAGGGCTCATCTTTAAGGATTCTTGATAATCGTTGTTGTAGGCAAACTCTATCAATGGTAGGTAGTCTTCCCACTTCTTAGGTTGATGCATTACATGCATCCTTAGCATGTATTCTACTATTTGGTTTACTCTTTCTGTCTATCCACCAGTTTGAGGGTGATAGGCTGTGTTGAACAACAATTTACTCTAAAAACCAACCATTCAGGATTTCCAAAAGCTTGAAGTAAATTTGGTGTCTTTGTCAGATACAATTTCCTTCGGCATGCCATGCAGTCTGAATATATTTTTCATGAATATGTTGGAAACATCTATTTCCTTGCAAGTTGACTGGATAGGAATGAAATGAGCAGACTTACTCAGTTTGTCCACCATTACCATGATGGCATCATTTTTCTTGGTCGACTTTGGTAATCTGGTGATGAAATCCATGGAGATGGTTTCCCATTTCCATTCTGGGATTGGTAGGGTCTATAAAAACCCTTTTGGATGTCGATGTTCTACCTTAACGTGATGGACTTCTAGGCACTTAGCTAGATATTCAGCTATGTCTTTCTTCAATCCAAGCTAATAGAATTATTTCCTAGTGGTCGTGATCATTTTATGGTATCCTAGGTGACCAATATATGGTTTCTTATGTAGTTCATCCATTATGTACCTCTTCAAGTCATCATAGTTTGGAATATACAATTTTTTTCTGTAGGTCAGCAAGCCTTCATCGAACATCTGGTATCCTTCATACTTTATCCCTGTAGGCTCTTGCCTTAGGTATGAGGTTACGGTCTTGAATAATGCAACTGTTTATTGTGCATTCCTGACTCTTTCCCTAACATTCGTTTCACAGGTGCTTACCACTTCCAGGTGAATCGATTTTATACTTATGTTAAGGGAATTGACCACCCTATTTTCCTTTCCTTTGATGTGCTTGATTTTGAAATCAAACTCACTAAGGAGATCCATCCACCTAGCTTGCCTGGCATTGAGTTTTGGTTAATTAGAAAGATGCCTCAAAACACAATGGTCTGTCATAAGCACAAATCTCCTACCCAGGAGGTAATGCCTCCACATTTTTAAAGCATGTAATATGGCAACCAACTCTAGGTCATGGGTCACATAGTTGATTTCATGCTCATTTAATTTCCTGGACATGTAGCAAATTACAAGTCCCTCTTGCATAAGGAATCCTCCGAGTCCTTCCTTGCAGGAATCTATACACATGAGGAAATCATTATCAGGATCTGCAATCTTCATCATGGGTGCATGGGTTAGGAGGTATTTTAGTTCCTGAAATATTTCTTCATATTTTGATGTCCAAGTGAATTTAACCCCCTTTTTCTTAAGGGCAGTGATTGGAAAACCAATCTTGGAAACCCTTTTATGGACCTTCTATAGTATCCTGCTAAGCCCATGAAGGATATGATATCAGATACATCCTTTGGGGTAGGCCATTCCATAATAGATTTGATCTTGTCAGGGTCTACTACCACCCCTTCTTTAGAAATAACATGGCCTAAGTAATGGACTTGCTTCTGGAAAAAGTCGCACTTGCTAAAATTAGCGTAGAGATGATGCTCTCTTAGTACTCTGTGTTCTTGGAGTATATTAGGATATCATCAATGAAAACTAATACAAATTTTTCCATAAATTTTTTGAGTACATTATTCATCAAGCACATAAAAGTGGCGGGGGCATTGGTTAACCCAAATGGCACCACCACAAATTCATAGTGACCATATCTCATCCTGAATGTTGTTTTGTGGATGTCTTCATCCTTAATTTGGACTTGATGGTATCCAGACATTAATTCAATCTTTGAGAAAATGGAAGCACCTCCCAATTGGTCAAACAAGTCATCGATTCTTGGTAAGGGGTACTTGTTCTTTATGGTTGTCTTATTGAGTTGCCTATAATCTATGCACAATCGGAGAGTGCCATATTTATTTTTCACAAACAAGACGGGTGCTCCCCAAAGAGATACACTAGGTTGGATGTAGCCTTTGTCCATAATCTCATTTAGCTATAGCTTGTGCTCAACCAGCTCTGGCATACTCATCCTATAGGGCATTCTATATGTTGGAAATGCTCTCAGTGCAAGTTCTATCGAGAAGTCAATGTCCCTTCTTGGAGGTATACCTAGTACCTCTTATGGGAACACGTCTTTGTGTTCTCATAATATGGGGTGGTCCTCTAGGTTCGGTTTTTCATCCTCAATAGATTCCAACACCTATATTGCATATAAAGGACACCCCTTTCTGCAATACTTTTTCATTTGAATGGATGATATTTGTCTCATTGAGACAGGCTTCTAAATCCCTTGGAGGGTTATGTTTCTCCCTTCTTCATTTACACATTCTAAAGTTTTATGGTAACAGTCCAAATTAGTTTTATAATAAGCCAACCAGTACATACAAATCAACAAGTCAGAAGATCCCAGGGGAAGTATGTTAAGGGTCACTCGGGTGGGAAATCCATCCATGATGAATTGGCAAGATGGTATGACCTCTTCTACTTTTCTTTTGGTCCTAGTGGCTAGTTGTACAAACCACGGCTTAACATGTCTAACTGGTTGCAGTTTACACTTATCAACAATCTGAGGGGAAAAATAACTCAAATTAGAACCAGGGTCAATTAAAATAGAAACTAGATGGTTGGTGATCATACCTTCCATCTCCACCATTGAAGCTTGGTGGTTAGCTTGATTATTTTCCAAGGATGCATAAATTCATGGCATGCTCCTAGCCACATAATTGGAGGTGGTAGATTCCTGTATATTGTAGACTCTCCTATTGTTTTGTTGCTTGTGTGGACAATCCCTCATCTGATGATATTTTCCACAACTGCAACATTTTAAGGGTTCTTGCTTTGGGTTATCAGTATTTCCTGAGACTGCCTCAAAAGGTTTATTTCCACTATGAGATGGGAAATTTTGCTGATACCCACTTCTAGTAGGAAGGTTCATCCTAGAACCCTTCCCATAGTTCTTAAATTTTAGGATTTAAACCCCTTATTATTAAGTCCCAGACTACTCTTCTTCTTTCAATCCTCATGAGGTCTTGTCTTACTCCCGAACTGCTCCTAACAATACCTCACCTTCCAGATAGTTTCTTCTAATGTCTTTGGTTCTTCAAACTCGATCCTATCCCGGTAGGTCTGAGGTAACCCACTAATAAATCACTGCATTTTTACCTTTTCATCCTTTATGTAGGGTACATACCTCAGTAGCTCAAGGAATTTATTGACATATTTATCTATGGTGAGTTGCACCAACCTAAGTTCATAGAACTCCTTAATATTCCCATCCATATATTTCTCTGACATATACTACTTCCTGATGTATTTCTACAACTGTTTCCATGACAAGTCCTTCTCATGGACTCCTTTCAGATTCCTAAGGTCTTCCCACCAAATGGAATCCTTTCCATTCAGGTTGAAGATGGCTATTCGAGCCTTCAAGTTTTCAGAGTAGTCATGGACTCTGAAGTACTTCTTTAAACCAAGGAACCAAGCTTAAACCTCTTCCCTTTACTTAATATCTCCATGGAAAGAGGGTGGTTTGGCCTTCTTGAACTCTTTAGGATGACGACTTTTGTAATTCTTTTTCTTCTTTCCTTTCCCTTGAGAATGTGATCTAGTTTTTCTACTAGAATATCCCTCAGAGTTGCTAGTTTCCTTTCCAGAGGAATCTCCCGATGAGTGTCCCCTACCTCCAAGTTGGTCCTTCTTCGAGGTAATTATCCTAGTTTGGTCACTTATGGGGCCATGTTTTTGAATCTCTGGTGGACTTTGACTTCTCTTCATATGTTGTCGGTCCACATGACTGGTTGCGGGTTCATGTTGTAGTTTCCTCTGTACGTTGGATAAGCTCTGCAACAAGACTGCATTAATTTCTATTTTTTTTTCTTGCTCCTTTATCAATCTCTTATTGTCGACCTTACAACTCTGTAATTCGGCCTTGAGGCTCCTTACAGTTTCATCCAGATCTAGAGGGGTTCCCGCCTCCCTCCTTTTGTCAGATTCTTCGTCTCTATTGTGAGAGCCATACCCCACTTCATAACACGTCACCATAATTTAGACTTGAAGTTTTCCCATGACTTACTGACTTCTTGAGTTTTGAAAAAACACTTATTGTTAGCTAACAGTCTATTAGTTTATGAACAATACATAGTTTAAATTTCTTAAATGTACACACATAATAGAAAGTTTAATTCTTTTCCTCAATAAAATTTTAACTAGACTCTTTAAGAAAGAGTTAAGATAGGGTGTCACTCTGAAAATTATTCTAAATATTGTTTTTAAGGGACTCCTCCATGAGCCCAAGCAGGACAAGTGTTGTAACCATGCTATGATACCAATTTGTAACACACCCGTGGTGGGGTGTAAAAATTTTGTTCTCCTTAATTAATCAAATCCTCTATCCATGGTATCTATTTGGAAATTGGAGCCTAACCCATCCTTCTTCAGTGACCATCACATATGAGCACAGGTTATGAACGAACACCATGGCCACAGGTGCCTATTTCGACGCTTCAAAACTTCATGCTTCAGAAGTTTTTGATTCACCACACGCCAATTCCTCCGAACTCCGAAGTGGCGAATTTCTGAACTAGTGCGAAGGGATCAAGGGTCCCTACTCTTCCTCAAGACCAATGACCCTCAATGACTTTGGGCCTCCAAGCTTCAGCAAAATTTGAAGCACCTCCTCGCAAAACCTCAAGAGTACTAATCCTCCAAAGTGCACCATAAGACGTCGCGTGTCCTCGGGGAGTTCGACGGTCCTAATTCATTTCGACACTTCGGCGTTTAGGAGTCCCAAACGATCACACAACCTTTCCTCCCGAAATAATTTGTACCTGGACTTATAGATCAAGAGCCACGCGTTCGTTGTAAATTGATGGTTTAGTTTCATTTTGAGAATTCGACATTCGAGAGATTCAAACATTTCTACATCTTTTTTCTCCCGGAGAGTTTTCTTCCGGAGTCAAGGATTGTGCGCCACGCATCCTTCCAGATCAACGGTCTCGGTTTACTTCGGGACTTCGACGTTTCGGATTTTATACCTCTCTGCACTCTCTTTCTCCCAAAATGCTTTCACCTAAAGTTAATGATCTATCAACGCTTGTCTCCCATGAGTCGACAACTAAAAATCACTTCACCTATTTGGGATTTGGGAGTTTCAAATACTCCATCACCTTTCTCCTACCTCCTGAAATGGAAGATCTACTGACACATGTCCTCAACTGAGGGACGACCTAGATGAACTCTAGCTCTCTGGCCTTCGAGAGTCCTTGTTCAACATATCCCCTTTTCTCTCGGAGTGATTTCACCCGAAGTCGATGATTTATTAAAACGTGTCTTTTCTATCAGATCGATGGTATAGAAGGACTCCATTACTCTGTGTATTTCCAAAGGAACTCACAACTATCCACCTAGCGACCTTTCTAGGTATGAGGGTCATGATCTGGCCAATACCGATATGTTCACTGATCGACGGTTCACAGTGATTGCGAGGCCCCAACGTGCGCACTCTTTATCAGAGAGCTCAACCTCTACAATTTGAAAATTACTCACCCAAATCGGTCTAACCAAAGTCATTGATCTTCCATCTTGATGCGATCAATGACGTTGGTGAATTGCAGGTTGCGAACTAGCGCATCCGCTAATTTTATCTTCACGCTACACAATGATTCCCCACCATCGATCTTTGTTCACAGATCAACAGTTCACAATGTTTGCGGAGACCAACCTCCGCAATCTGGGAAGTCTCACCGACTCTAGTATAATATTGGTCGTTGATATTCCATTCTCAATGATATCAATGATGTTGGTTTATTGTGGGCCGTGTACTATCATGTCTACTAATTTCACCTTCGCGCTCCGCAATGATTCACACCCATCGATTTAATCAAGCGTCTTGTGATGGATTCATTAAATCCAGTGGGTATTTGAGTCGATCTGACGATCGAGATGGATTCTCCTCCCGTTAAATGACTCGTATACATCTTCACTGAAAGATTCTTAAGTCTTCTATGGTTCTTGTTACTCTGGTAGTTCAGGTAGCTTGACCATCATGAAATTTGAAATCTCATAGCTTTGATCTCCCTAGGTTCCGAAACCTTCATGAGCTAACTCCTTTAGTGCAAGGTTCCTATACCCAGGTCACATTGACCTTCATATGACTCTTTGGATATTAACCCTACTCTTAGTCGGGTTTTTGGTTAAGGACTTATGTGCCAGTTCAAAGTCTCTTAGACTACTGGTCTGAAGGGAATGCTTCCCTAACTTGCATAACTTTAATCTCTGAAACAGGGAAAGGTAAACTTGTGAGGTTACCGAAACGGTAGGAGTGCCAAAAGGTTTTCTCCGACTCTGGAATTGTGTTATAATTCCTTGGGGAAATTCCTTCAAGGAAATTAAAATGGCACATATGGAATATCAAGCAGAAGCATAAGTTCTCAAGGGAACAAAAACATACTCATAACTTAATCATTTCAATACAAAACCATTTGTAGACACATATGCATCCATTATTTCCAATTCAAAGAACAAGGCATGAAAACACTTATCATAACCATAAGGCATGATGTGACTGCTGAAAGGGGTGCTCATTTCCACCCAACCATAGGCTTGGTCACTCCTAATGGATTTACCACTAGCCACCCCCGAGCTTAGACCACTATGCTTTGAGATTCAATCCCTTTCTTCCAGCTCTATGGAATTTAGGGACGAAGGTTACTCTCCTTATACCAATATAGAAATAGATAGGGACGAAGGTTACTCTCCTTCTCTTGGCTCAGTATCTATTTTATGGGATCAGAACTCACTCCAATTTTTCTCAGTCCTTTCTCGGACCCGAGAGATTAGGCTCTCATATATTCACTCTTCTCAGGTCTTCCTCTACTCACCATGGTTCCTTTCTTGCCTTCCTCAACAAGATTGTGTGTGGATTGAATTCCTAGTCCATGGTCAGGTCTATAAGCCTTAAAAATGGATGGTTTGCCCCATCCCCTCATTAACTCTTGAGGAGGTCTTCCCACCTACCATTTTGACTGTAATTCATCCCTGGTTCAAAGGTTTGTTCTGATCCTGAGCAATTAAATCCAACAAAGTACTGGTTTGGTGGAGGTTAACGCAACCATTCCTGGTCCCGTCCACAACATTTTCATATCATTCGTGGTCTCTTCTTAACACATCTCCTTTCCAATAGTCATACAACACGTATCCATTTTCTATTAAAATATCATAATTTACATTCATCGACCATTTATACAAAGTTCCATTAAATCAAACATTCACACCTTTGAGTTTTCCATAGTTCCTTGGATAATATAGTTATAATTAAAAACCTAGGGAAAACATGGTGTTATAGGGGGCCAACGAGAAATCCTAAAGAGAGTTTAGGGAACCTAAGCCTTATCCATAATAAAAAGAGGGTTCATTTAGTAAACCACAAATTCTTTTTAATACAAAGGAGGATTATTCTTCCTTAAGTGTTGCATAAGGGTTAAATTAAAGGGGTATTTCCTGCTACAATCAAAATAAAATAAAAGTTGAAGGGTCAAGGTCAATGGAAGGAGGGTTGGATGCCATGATACCCAACAAGTTTTAATTCCTCAGAGATATGAATAAGCGGCTGAGGTTCAGTGTATAACTTGCGTGACTCATCAATATATTACTCTCTCCTCTCAATGCAAACTAGCTAAAAAGAATGCATGCATTAATGAATCACCCCTCAAGAACCACTCCCTACTCAATTTACCCACCTAGTAAACTAGTTAATATATTTTTTACAGTTGTAAAGATTCCCAAAAGGTGTTTTTTTTAAATCAACCTAGCGTATTAGTGACACCAGTAAATTTACCTCTGGGATTTTTTCAACCATAAAACGAAATTAAACGTGGTCAATACCAATGCATTCGGGCTGAACTCTATTGACCAATACAACTGTAAACAATGTCTTATCACCTTACTTTACACTTCCATTTTAGATGAACGAAATTCAGGAAGGGATTAACATAGGAAATAACTTAATTTGGGGTTAAATCGCCAAGATGAATGCTCTGAATCATGGGAGAAATTCAAGGGACAACGCAGAGAGGAACCAAAATATAAATCTCTTAGCAAGGAAAGAAATCAAAATGGTTCAATGAGGAATCCCTCTAGAATTTTACCCACCAAGAAGAATGTAAAGATACACACATGTGAAAAATGCAGAGAACATGATTGTGAATTCGATGAGATAAGAAGACCATTCGCTGAGAAGGAAAGGGGATTGAAAATGCTTAGCCACACTCAGATTCATTGGGAAGATAACAAAATCTGGCGAAGTATCCAAACTGAAGAGGAGAAAATACGAATTCGCTGGAATAAAAAGCATGGGAAAGGAAGAGGTAAAAGATGAGGGTAGATGAGAAATCGTTGCATGAATTTGCATGTAAATTACAGAGGAAAAAGTGGAGTAAATAACCAAGAAAAAATGTAGAGATCACATTATAAATTGTTGAGGGAAATAGACCATTCTCTAAGAAGGAAAAGGAAAATGCCGATATTAAATGAGAATCTGTCTTTAGTAGTTTACACACCCAAGAAAAGAATCGCAGAGATGCACCTAGAGGAAAATCGTTGTGTAGAAGAAAGGAATAATTGTTGAGCAATGCTGATAATTTTGTTGTGTAAAAAGAGAAAATTGATGAGCCAAGGAATAATTCACACTTTCACTCCCTCCTGTCTCCCAGTTTCTAACAATCAAGACTTCACTGATACCTCCCATCCAACTCTAGGGGCACTCTTCTTCCCCTTTATCCCCCTGAGCCGCAAATGGTCCACGCACAAACAAAACCAGAAAACTCTAGCTCCCAACTCACCTTGCAAGGCAGAGCTACTACTCTCTTTTTCGAGCTGGGTATCCCAACTCTCACAAGTAAAAACTAGTCAAGGAAATTTCAGAAGCATAACTTTACCAATCAACATGTGATCCCTCTTTCCTCTATACCACTTGCTTTATAGGATTTTTCCTCATGACACATTCATCTTGCTCATTTAATTCACTTTTTAATTAATTAATTTAGAATTATTCCCCTCATACACTTCTCACTCGTTCCCTTAGTTGCACCAAAAAATCCACCATTTAATTTAATTAAATGTCAGTTTCCCTCATCCAACCTAAAAGAGCTCCTAAAAACACTCCTAAATGTCCCTTTATTCCCTTTATTTCCTTGTTAATGACTCGCGCCCTTCTACAAATTAGTGGTGTTTAATTTAGGAAAGTTCTTTAGTTAGATAGACTAGATACCCTTATATGCTTCCACATTCTTTTTACAATTATTTCCTTTCTTATCTTAGTGTCCAATTTGGTATTCTTTTGCACACATTTATATAATTAAATATTTAGATATAAATTTTTACTCGTCCAATCCCTAAATTGATTTTTTTTTCATCCCCACCATTTATTAAATTCATAATTTAGTTTTAGTCTTCTTACCCACTTTAGACTTAAGATCAAATTTTTAAACTAGGCTTAGAATTTTTAAGGGGGTTTTATCATTAATAAAAATTACTCATTTAATAATTATTTTAAGTTCGACAATGTCAAAACAAATATTTTTTTCTAGGCACCTAGGTTCATTGACTCACCTTTATTAAAAACCGTGACGTGCCCTTCAAGACGCACCCCGTGCTCCAAGGGTGGAATTCATGTTTATTAAAGTTTTATTTATGCGATGTGCCCTTCAAGATGCACTACGTGCTCCAAGGGTTCCACTCACCCTTGACTAGTTTTGGTAGTTGTCCAACCCTTAGAGTCAATACTCCATCAGGTGACCTTGTGAGAGACTAAGGGCTTGTAAGGAATAAGGACCTTGACTTATTGTGCACCCCTTATAATCTTCATGAGAGACTATCTCATTATGACCTCACGACATATTGGATCTCTCAAACTAGGTAATCCTTAACCTACAATTCGAGCCACGACATGAGTGCTAGTAGGATGTGGCAGGGTTGTTGCCACACCTCTCCCTCAATATTTGGTTGTTGTGGATGGCCCCTTTACTCCTTATGTGAGTCTGATTAGAAATCAATCATTAGCCTGCATCCATCAATGATCCATAAACAACATCATAATATACTCGATCATATGTTACATATGCATAAATAGAAATAACCAAACCATATACAGTCCACTCCTTGAATCGATCCAGACTTCAAAGAGGTCCATTGATGCCATCAACATCCTCAATTTTTCAAGTGTCCTGCACACTTAGGATAAACTCGTCAATATCACCTGTATATACATAGATATCAAATAACATAACATCATAATCCAACAACATCATCATCAGAATCCTTAAATGAAACAGACAACCATATACTAAACTGGATCAGTTTCACGCATGTGTCCTCAAAGAATAAGTCAAATCATGTGCACGCAAGAGAGGGATGTTACATACACCCCCTCTTGTTTTTAACTTTGTTCTGAATTTTCACGATATATATGTGCAGTAAATAAAGTATTTGACAACATATAAATGTATAACTATCAAAAAAAAATTGAAACTATTGTCTCATATCATATGCATCCTCCCATGTAGCCGAGTGTGGACTATAATTGTCCCATTGGACCTTGACTTGATTGAATGTTCGACGTCATAGCTATTGAATGCAATGGTTTAGAATGTGGATTGGATCCACCGTGAGTGCAACTTCATCCGACACCTGCAAGGAACTCATGTCAATCACATGCGTAGGGTCACTAACATAATGTCTCAAAATACATACGTGGAAAACATCGTGCATACGCCTCAAAGAATCAACCAAGGCTAGTCGATAGGCCATGATCTCTTTATTTTCCATGACTTTGAAAGGTCCCACAAACATAGGACATATTTTATCACCCTTTCCAAACTTGATCGAACTCTTGTGTAGTTTAACCCGCAAGAAGACTCGATCACCAACTTCATAATTACGGTCAACGCGATGCGCATAGAAATAACTCTTCTGTCGATATTGTGCCTCTTTAATCCTTTGTCTTATCATTTTCATTTGTTCTTCCATTTTCATTTGTGCTTTGATAGTTGTTGTTGTATGGAAACTCTACCAGTGGAAAGAACTTTTCCCAATGCTTATTTTGGTCCATCACGTACATAGGAAACATATCTTCCAATATTTGGTTCATTCTTTCTGTCTTCCAGTTTTTCTCTAGGTGATACACAGTACTAAAGTTAAGTTGGGTTCCCAAGGCCTCTTGGAAACTACTCCAAAATCTTCCTGTAAACACCGATCCTTGATCGGATATGATCCTCTTAGGAACTCCATGCAATCTCACTATCTCGCTGATAAAAAATCCAGCTATGTCTAGTGCCTGATACGTCATACACACAGGGATAAAATGTGCACTCTTCGTCAGAGTGTTAACTACCATGAAAATCAAGTTGTGCCTCATTGTTGTCAGTGGCAATCCCATAATGAAGTCCATCGAAATGACCTCCCATTTCTATTCTGGAATAGCGTGTGGCTATAGTAATCATGTCGAATGTCTATGTTCAGCCTTCACTTGCTAACATTGTAGACATATCACCATGTAGTTGACTATGTATGCCTTCATTCCTTTCCAGAAGAATAAGGATTCAATGTCTTCCCTCATCTTCGTGACTCCTAGATGAGCCATGCACACTGCTCTATGAGCTTCGTTTAAGATAAAAATTCTCAACTCGTTGTTAGGTGGCATGTAAATCTGATTATTATACCTCATTAATTTGTCATTGTCCACAGTAAATCCCTCAAATTTTGGTACCAGCATGGTATCTTGTCTGATATTTTCCTTAACCTCTTTATACCAATCATAGTCACGCTATATAGTTAGAATATTTTCATGAATATTCATCTGGAGAGGTATCACCAAAAATATGCTTGGTCTCTGACTCAATGCATCTCCCACGTTATTCATTGTTCCTTTTATTTAGGTAATCTCAAAATTGTACTCGCTAAGAATTTATGACCGACGCCTTTGTTGCGCATTCAAGTCACTTTGCGTACAAATGTGTTGCAAACTAGAGTGGTCTATTTTCAATTCGAATTTCCTTCCAATCAGGTAGTGCCTCCACACTCTCAGGGCATACACAATGGCCAACAACTCCAAATCGTGCATCACGTAGTTCTCCTCATTCTTTCTTAACTTTTTCGAGATGTAAGCAATCACTCGACCGTATTGCATCAAGAATTCACCTAAGACTTCCTTGAATGCATCTGTGCATACCAAGAAGTACTCATCCATGTCGAGGACCTTTAGTATCGGTACATTCATCAACAAATCCTTGATCCTTTGAAATGCTTCTACACATTTCTCGGTCCAAAGAAACTTATTTTTTTTCTTCTACAATTCCATAATTGGATTTGATATCTTCGAAAATCCTTCGGTGAACCATCGATAACATCCAGCTAAACCCATGAAGCTACATACTTTGGGTACATTCATCGGCGCAAGACATTCCATAAAAGCCTTACCTTTGTCAGATCCATAGTGATGCCTTCATCAGAGATAACATTCCCTAAGTAATGAATCCTCGTTTGATAAAAGGAGCATTTCAATATTTTCCCATATAATTTGTTCTCTCATAAAAACTATAGAACCAAACACAAATGTTGGTCATATTCTTCTGTCGTCTAATAATATATCAAAATGTCGTCAATGAATACTTGAAAAAACTTGTCCAAGTATTCATGGAACACCCCATTCATCAAGCTCATGAATATCCCTGGGGCATTTGTCAGTCCAAATGGTAAAATGATAAACTCGTAATGTCCAAACCTCATCTTGAATGCGGTCTTAGGAATCTCTTCCTCCTTGATCTGTAACTGGTGATATCCTGATCTCAAGTTGATCTTCAAAAACACTATCACGCCTTTCATTTGATCAAGAAAATAGTTTATTCTTGGCAACAGATATTGGTTCTTGATAGTTTCCTTGTTCAATTGATGGTAGTCAATGCAGAGTCTCCACAAGAAATCATTCTTCCGTATGAAAATAACAGGTGCACCCCAAGGTGACACACTAGGATGTATAAGTCCTAGGTTGAACAACTCTTTTAGTTGCATTTTCAACTGCTATAACTTAGGGGTCGACATCTAATAAGGAATTATTTTTATCTGTTCAGTTCTAGGTTTTAATTCGATGGTAAATTCCAATTCCCTTTCGGGAGAAAAACTTGGTAACTCTTCTGGGAATACATCCGCAAACTCTCAAACTATCGAAAAGTTTTATATTCCTTTTGTCACACTCTTGTTGTTCAACGCTAAGATTACATATAACTTTCATCCTTTTCACATAATCTTATGTAGCTATAGGGAAGAGATGAACCTTATGGAAACTCCCTAGTTTCTTCCTACAATCGCTCGTCTCTATCCCTCATCATTGCTTAAACTCAACCGTTGTGTGTTACAGTTGAGTATCGCATCATGATATTCCAACCACTCCATATTGATCACAAAGTCATAAGATCCTAAGATAGTGATGTACATGTTGGCCTTCATTACAAAATCTCCTAGGTTGAGGCTACAATCTGTAACCTTTCCTCCAACCTTCTACTTGGTTCCCGAAGTCATCTCCATGTAGCTAAACTTGTCTTGTTGGACTGCCTTTACCTTAACTCTTTTTAGTGTTGCACCAAAAATAAATCTCTTTGTAGCACTTGGATCTATCAAAATACTAAAGGTCTATTCAATGATGGTACCTGACATCTCTAGCATAGTAGATTGGTGCTCGGCCTCACGGTTATTCATCGTTGCATGAATCTAGTGGGCCTTGCCCAAATCTTCTACTGTAGTGAGTTTGTTTGACTCGGTTTCTCTAGCCCTCTCAAACAGAAAATCATGTTGGTAATGTGGATCTCCACATGTCAAGCATTCGGTCTTCGTTCTAGTACTCCTAGTCCCCGAAGTAGAAGTTGGTGTCCCACCAGCCTCAAACCATGGTCATCAATGATTTGTTGAATAGGCCTATACTGGTACTGCTGCAGATGACGTTGATGCTGGTGCAGTGTTCCTCTATAGGGAGTCCACTACTGAGGTGTCAACCTCCATGGTGTTGTGAACATGGATCCTCTTAGAGTGCCTCGATACCTTGATGGATGTATAGCTTTTGGCAGATATTGTTGCACACCAAATGTCACATGTCCCATCGGTCTCGCAGGATTCTTTCTATGACCCCCACTAATCATCTCTTCCTCATCTATGAGGGCCTTCTAGACAACATCGTGCAACGTCTGAGGCATTAGGATCCTCACTTTTGTACGAATTCTGACATTAAGGTCAAACACAAACTTGTTGACCTTGAGCTTCTTGGTGTTTAGATGTGGAGCATACCTAAGCATCTCCGTGAAACATGCCTCATACTCAGTGACCATATGACCACCCTATTGTAAGTCGTTGAATTCATTGAGCTAGTGCTCAATGAATTCCTTTGAAAAATACCTCTCCCATAACCACTCCTTGAACAGTTCCCATGACACATCTTTGACGACGATGTTCAGTTGTGGCAGGAGTGCGTTCCACCACAGAAGAGCTCTTCCCTTCAGCTGAAATATCACCATGAGAACCTTCATGTTGGAGGTGTAGTCGCTAAGTTAAAATCACATCTCCATGTTATCCAACCATGCCTTGGAGGCTGCATTGTTCGTGGCACCCAATAAATCGGAAACTTGACCTTCTCAAGTTCTTTGTGAATGCTACTAGTACCGGCTGGGGAAGGTGGTGGACCCTCTGGGAGTAAAAACACTCTGGCCTCATCTCTATCCAGATGGTTAATCAAGGCCTTTAACATCCTTTGAAAGGACCTCATCAACCCAACCACATCCCCCACAACAATCTGCTCCTATCCAATGACTTGTTCTTCTCCTTGGGGGTTAGACCCCTCCAGCGTGAATTCTACTGGAGGCATCATGCCTCCCACCCTAGCACCACATTGTATTCCTCTGCGATGCCCTCTAACCATGATTACATATAGGGACAAAATTCAATTTAATTAGTGATAAATTGTTAATCAAGTGTTTAACACAGTGGAAGGCGTAATGATCCCAAGTCATGGGGTTGAACCTCGCTCTGATACCATATGTAATGACCCTCTCTTATGCCTAAGAAAAATCAAAGAACAAAAGGTAAAAAAACAAAAATTCATTAAGAATTTAACATCAACACATGATCACAGCCACGCCTAATCAACAACATCGTAAGTAAAAGAAGTACCAGCTACTCATCATGGAACCCACTAATGATGCATTCAATACGTCAATGAAGGATAGCAACACATAAACATAAATAGTGTAGCATATTAGCACATCATAATCACCTTGAAACAATTTACAACAACATTCAATCAAATAATGAATTTAAAATGACTACATGCCCAACCTAACCTGTAACATTAGGACCTCCAAGACACATAATAAATGCTCAAGACTAGATTCTGATTGATTTTAACCATTTAAGGTCTCAGGGCTGGCGACTGTTCTGATGAACAAGGAGGTGTCTGCATCCCACTAACAAACAAGTCCAACAACAACTAGATTAGTCCATCAATCCTATTCATCAATTAATCATGGTGCAAGGGTAATCATTATCGTTATCAATCATACATAAACATTTAATTATTCCTTGCGGATGAGAGTAAACAATTCTAGAACAATCATGTGCCAACTTAAGTAATGGCGCAAGAGAAAACTAGTTGCTAAATCAGTCATATCTCTACATAATTTCATGACGCAAGATTAATTAGAAACTTATTCATGATGTAAGAGTGATCAACGTTAAATTCAAGGTGCTAGCAAATATTACGAAGCAATCACATGTCCACTTAAATTAAGGCATGCAATTCAATTTTATTACCAAACTAATCATGCATCACCATTAATGCAATGTGTTGGAGTAATCAAAGTTAAATAATTGTACATCATCATTATTCCATAACACAAGAAAATCTTGTTACTTCATCCTTCATGCATCAATAATTTAAAGGTGCAATTGTGATAGTGGTTAAGTCAATAATCCAACGACGAGAATTTATAGAGTGAAAGTAAACTAGTTCCAAATCAACACTGCATCAATGATATTAACTAGAGAATTAGTAGTCTAGTTATCAATCCATAATATTATCTATTAGTTGTTCAAGGTGCAAGATCAATAATTAAATTTAATTAATCATAATCAACATTATTTATTCAAGGCATGCTAGGAATCTAATTTCTAAAACATTCGAAGATTACACAATTGATGGTGCAAGAGTGACTATTACGTAATCAATCATACATCGACTTTAAGTTCAGGGCGCAAGGGTACTAATCAATTAGTTTCCATGGCACAAAAATAAACTAAAAACCTAACCAATTAAGAATGGTAAAGGGAGGGTGGGGGTGGGGGGAAACCAAAAATCCTAAGGAGAGTTTAGGGAATCTAATCCTTATCCATAATAAAAAGGGGGTCCATTTAGTAAACCACAAATTCTTGTT
The DNA here is from genome assembly GCA_009831015.1 of Picea engelmannii. Lineage (NCBI taxonomy): Eukaryota > Viridiplantae > Streptophyta > Pinopsida > Pinales > Pinaceae > Picea > Picea engelmannii. Next base: position 95,751 of record ML783164.1, on the reverse strand, counting down.
AATACAAGGGAGGATTATTCTTCCTTAAGTGTTGCATAAGGGTTAAATTAAAGGGGTAGTTCCTACTGTAATTGAAATAAAATAAAATTTGAAGGGTCAAGGTTAGTGGAAGAAAGGTTGCATGTCATGATACCCAACAAGGTTTAATTCCTCCGAGATATGAATAAGTGGGTGAGGTCCGGTGTAGAACTTGTGTGACTCATCAATATATTACTCTCTCCTCCCAATGCATATTATCTGAATAAAATGCGTGCATTAAGGAATGACCCCTCAAGAACCACTCCCTACAAAAGATAACCACCTATTGAACCGGTTAAGATACTTTTGACAGTTGTAAAGCTTCCCAAAAGGTTTTTTCTTTTAAATCATCCCAACCTATTAGTGACACYAGTAAATTTACCTCTAGGAGTTTTGCAACCATAAAAGGCAATTAAACATGGTCAATACCAACACATTCGGGCTGAAATATATTGACCAATACAGTTGTAAACAATGTCTTATCACCTTACTTTACACTTTTGTTTTAGACGAAYGAAATTCACATAGGGATAAACATAGGACATAACTTAATTTCGGGTGAAATCACCAAGATGAATGCTTTGAATCGTGGGAGAAATTCAAGGGACAACACAGAGAGGAAACAAAGTATGAATTGCTTAGCAAGGAAAGAAATCAAAATGGTTAAATGAGGAATCCCTATGGTAGTTTACCCACCAAGAAGATCGTAGAGATACACACCTATGAAAAATGCAGAGAACATGGTTGTGAATTCGTTGAGATAAGAAGACCATTCATTGAGAAGGAAAGGGGATTGAAAATGATGATCCACACTCAGATTCGTTGGGTAGAGAACAAAATCTGGTGAAGTATCCAAAACATTGAGGAGAGAATATGAATTCACTAGGAGAAAATGCATGGGAAAGGAAGAGGTAAAAGTTGAGGGTAGATGTGAAATCGTTGGGTGAATTTGCATCTAAATTATAGAGGTAAAAGGGGAATAAATAACCAAGAAAAAACACAGAGATCGCATTATAAATTGCTAAGGGAAAAGTACCATTCACTGAGAAGGAAAAGGAAAATGTAGAGATTAAATGAGAATCCAACTCTGGCAGTTTACACACCCAAGAAAAAAATTGTAGAGATGCACCCAGAGGCAAATCGTTGGGTAGAAGAAAGGAATAATTGCTAAGAAATGTTGGTAATTTCACTGTGTAAAAAGGGAAAATTGGTGAGACAAGGAAGTGAAAGTTCGTTGTGTAAAGAAGGTCAGAATTGTTGGGTTTTAAGGGAAATAAACCACTGTAAAAAGAATTGCAACACAAAACAAAGGATTATATTTACTTACACAATTTTATGATACAATGTAGACCCAATCCATTTAAGTTTCAGATCTTGGGTTTCTCCAGGGAGAAAACAAAATCAAATAAGCAATGGTGAAAGCATAAGGCTGGGAGATTTTCTCATGGATAAATGAATACAAATGAGAGGATCACCGCAACTACATGATTAATTTAAATCTCAATAAAAATTAAAACTTTCAATAGAATTACCCAAACAATGCCTATCCAATAGAATTAAACTGCATTTTAATTTGAGACTTAATGAGTTCAATCTCAATTTAGGATTACCGTAATCGAAGGTGGAGAATCTGAAGTTGTTAACCATCAAGACTTCACCAGTACCTCCTAGCCGATGCTAGCGGTACTCTTCTTCCCCCTTAGCACCTCGAGATACAAAGCAACCATGCACAATCACAACCATAAAACTATAGCTCCCAGCTCGCCTCGTAAGGCAGAGCTACCACTCTCTTTTTCGAGCTGGGTATCCCAACTCTCACAAGTAAAAACCAGTCAAGGAAATTTTGGGAGCATAACTTTACCAATAAACCGTGTGATACCTCTTTCTTCTTTACTACTTGCTTTATAGGAGTTTTCCTCATGTCACATTTCTCTTGCTCATTTAATTCACTTTTTAATTAATTAATTTAGAATTAATCCCCTCGTATACTTGTCACCCGTTCCCTTAGTTGCACCAAAAAATCCACCATTTAATTTAATTAAATGTCAATTTCCCTCACCCAACCTAAAAGCACTCATAGTTGTCCCTTTATTCCCTCTATATCCTTTTTAATGACTAACCCCCTTCTAAAACTTAGTGGTGTTTAATTTAGGAAATTTCTTTTGTTAGACTAGACCATATACCCTTCTATGCTTCCACATTCTTTTTACATTTATTTCCTTTCTTATCTTAGTTTCCAATTTGGCATTCTTTTGCACACATTTATATAATTAAATCTTTAGATATAAATATTTACTCTTTCAATCCCTAACTTGATTTTTTTTCCATCCCCACCATTTATTAAATTTATAATTTAATTTTAGTCTTTTTACCCACTTTAGAATTAGGCTCAAATTTTTAAACTAGGCTTAGAATTTTTAAGGAGATTTTATCATGAATAAAAATTACTCATTTAATAATTGTTTTAAGTCCAACAATGTCAAAACAAATATTTTTTTCTAGGAACCTAGGTTCCTTGACTCACCTTTATTAAAAATTGCAACGTGCCCTTCAATACACACTCTGTGCTCCAAGGGTGCCACTCGCCTTTATTCAAGTTTTATTTATGCGACGTGCCCTTCAAGATGCACCCCGTGCTCCAAGGGTGACACTCGCCCTTGACTAGTTTTGGTAGTTTTCCAACCCTTGTAGTCAATAATCCATCATGAAACCTTGTGAGAGACTAAGGGCCTCTAAGGAATAAGGACCATGCCTTATTGCGTGCCCCTTAGAATCTTCGTGAGTGACTATCTCAGTCTTCCCTCATGACATAGTGGATCTCTCGAACTAGGTTATCGTTAACTACAATTAGAGCCATGGTGGGAGTGCTAGTAGGTTGTGAAAGGGTTGTTGCCACACCTCTCCCTCAATATATGGTTGTTTGCATGGCCCCTTTACTCCCTAACTCGATCCATATTCCAAGGAGTTCCATTGATGCCATCGACATCCTCAATCTATCAAGTGTCCTATACACTTAGGAGAAACCCCTCAATAACACTTGTCTATACTTAGATATCAAATAACATAACATCATAATCCAACAAGATCATCATCATCAGAATCCATAAGCGAAACAAACAACCATTTACTAAACTAGATCACTTGCACGCAAGTCTCCTCAAAGAATAAGTCAAATCATGTGCATGCAAGAGTGGGATGTTACATAGTTTTTCCTTTTTACAAACAAAATTTTCAGAACCTTCATAGATAATTCTATAGGATACATCCATCTCATTATTAGTGCGCTGAAATTATCTAGTTCATATTCTATATGTATAAGAAGATGCAAATAAATATTGAATATGGTTGGTGGAAACTATTGTTCCAATAAGCACAATACTTCAATGACCTCTCCCCTCAAATTATCAAAGTTTGACGGATCTAACACATGCAAACTCGTTATTTTTAATAGTACACCCAACCTTATAATTTCCAATATTGGCCCCTTTTTCAAACTTCATATGACTGAAATAGGTAAAATATACTTGATTATGACATGGTAGTCATGGGCCTTGAGGCCTCTTAAGTTATTATTTTCATTTGGATTATAATATTACTACTTACATATCCAGTAGGAAAGATATTTTGAGACATCAACTTTAGGAACTATGCACATTGTTCCTTTGTCCACACATAAGGAGCAATAGGTTTTCTATATTTTCCATCACCATACTTTTCAACCAAAATATTTCAATGAATCTTTTTTCTTGAAAGTCTGGACATGATGACATTTTATCATATGCACCAAAAGTAGTTTCTATAATAGAAAAAGATATGTTTTCTCGCTATTCCTAATGGTTATATGATTAAAGTATGGAAACATAAAGAATGTGAAAAATAATTTTACATTGCTACCATTATATGGATCAATTTTACTGCCACAAATGACACAACTATCAACAAACTACATCCCTTTTTCTACATTCTCAATAATGTATTCACTTGTTATTTTCAATGGTGCTTCACAATTCAATTCCTAACCATTGAAACAAAACTTTTGTTGATGATGTAGATTCTCTATTTTAAGGTAAGAAGGATGTCCAAAATAAATACACCGATGCGAACTAGTTGATTGCCTCCAAAACCCCTTAAATATGTAATCCATACATCCATGGCATCCACGAACATTGATACTAATCAATGTGCCATATGCAAGAATATCATCTAGCATAATCAATAAACAAGATCTTAAAGTGAATTGGATTGAATCACCATCCCTTAAAAATTGAATTGCTTCAATTCCTTTCCACAATTATGCTAGCTCATCAAATAATGGCTCTAAATAAAAATCAATTGTATCTTAATTCACACTTTTATTTCCTGGTGTAAACAATGATATCATTAAGAAAAATGGTTTGACTACTAACCATGGAGGAAATTTATAATTTATTAAAAACACTAGCCAATTTGACCATTTAGTTCTCTAACCCGAGAATAGGTTCACCCCATCTAGAGCTAAACCCAACCTTATATTAATAGGATATTTGGAAAAATTGTATTGTTTTCTATCAAATTCCATCCATATCTTTGAATCAGCCACAAGTAGTTGTTTTCCATCGATGCTCTTATTTTTGGCCTACCATTGCATAAGTTCAACAATGTTGCAACATTTGTACAAATGAGGAAACCATAGGATTATTGGAATGTGGAAAAGAACCTTTCTAAGAGATAACTATTATTTCAAATCTAGTCGATACCTCCCTTCATTACATTTTGGACATTCATTCTCACTTGCAAGCTTTTTGTGAAATAATACACAACCATTCACACATGTGTGGATTTTTTCCTACCCTAAGCCTAGATTAGTGATTTGTGCTTTACATACACTTAGTTTTGTTGGAAATGTGGAGTCAAGTGGTATCAATCGACATAACAATGCCAATAACTCATCAAAAGTTTATTTTTTCCAACAATGCACCACTTATAAGTTAATAATTAGAAGGATTGTTGTCAAATGTCCTAACTTGCAAGTAGCATACACAGGTTTTGAAGCATCCTCCATCAACTTTTTCCAATCATCCTTGAGACCCTCATTCAACATTCCATCAACTTTATTCCCTTCATATGATATTCCTTCCATAAATGTGTTGAACCTCCACAGAATAGATCTAGCTAAACAATAACACACACATTTGTAGAGAGAATTGGAGAAAGAAGAAGAAGGAGAGAAAGAATGGAAGAATTCTCATTAACCGTATTCCACACTCAAAGAGTGAATAATTTACAATATATATATGATAAATGAGTAACTAATGAGCCATAGTGGTGGTCTAGATTGATCTGGACACACACCAATAGTTACAAGAATAAACTACCACCTAGTCTAGTCTCTCAGGCAGTTACGGGAGTGAATTGCCACCCTAGCTGAGTTAACTAGTCAACTAGTCTTTAGTTAACTAACTGAA
>ML783164.1:64676-89892 GCA_009831015.1 Picea engelmannii | reverse complement strand
TTGTTGAAGATGTAGATGTCTACACGGATCTGATGAAGTATATGCATCATTGATATTTCCACACATATCCACTTTATCTTCTTGTAATGAATAATATCCAAATAAATTTTGGATGAAATTTTGAAAACCGTACGGCCGTTTCCGGAAAAAACGTTGAAATTTTGTTGATTTTTTAACAATCATAACTTCAATTCCCGGACTCCATTTTAGACAATTTTTTTTTTTGAAATTGGATATTTTCCTGAGGGGAATTCAAATATCCATTTTTTTCTACACATTTTGCTCATAAAATATCATAATTGAGTCTGATGTGTGCGGCTCCCATTTTGTCTCCTGAGAAGCATGCATTGTGCATGGAAAAGTATCTACATGTGATTCCTGAGATGCATGCCATATATATTCCACATGAATTTCAGAAAACAAATCTAAAATGGAGTAGACATCAACTTCAATTAATGGAATACAAATTTTTGTAGATACTTGTGTAGAAGGCTCTTCAAACTGAGATGATTTATCTTCCAGTGGATTTTCTACATTCTCTATCTTGTCAACATTTTGCATGCATTCTTCCTTATTCCCAAATAAAACCTCCAATATTCTCCATAAATCATTTGGAGTGAATTCTTGTGAGCCATCATATACTTGATGGAGAATTTCAGGAGAAATAAAATAGAGGATACATCATATGGCCATATCTTGTCTATTGAGAAAATCGTTTTTCTCATAGGCAGAATCAGGCTCTACTTCCATTGCCATAGTTATTTGGTACAAGCCTCTACATCTAAGTAGAAGCAGATTTTTTTTCTTCCATTCCAAATAGTTATGAGGCGTGAGAAGTATTTTCAGCGAATAATCCATCTTTTTGTTGTCTACAATCGTTAGTACCTGCAAAAATAATTTGGTGTAGCTTTTTCTTAGCAGTCCATCGGCTCTAATACCATGTAAATGTGTTGAACTTGTACATAATAGATCTAGCTAAACAATAATACACACATTTTCAGAGAGAATTGGAGAAAGAAGGAGAGAAAGAATGGAAGAATTCTCATTAACCGTATTCCACACTCAAAGAGTGAATACTTTACAATATATATAGGATAAATGAGTAACTAATGAGCCATAGTGGTGGTCTAGATTGATCTCGACACACACCAACAGTTACAAGAGTAAACTGCCACCTAGTCTAGTCTCTCAGGCAGTTATGGGAGTGAACTGCCACCTAGCTGAGTTAACTAGTCAACTAGTCTTCAGTTAATTGATTGAACAAAGAGTAGTGAGTTGGTGATTATCCCAATGTTGCATGGTTACAAAACCAATGAAACATATAAAATCAACTCAACTAGTCAAACTGAAGTGTCAACTGAAAGAGAATATTCTCCAGGTGGAATATTCTCCCCTAAAATATAAGAGACTGGATAATGACTAGTTATGACTAATAAACAAGGAATAACCTTAGGAAAAATAAATCCTAGGTGTGTGTGAAGTAATTCCAACACCTCATCTTCATCTATGTTTGGTGCCTCTTCGTTTATGTTTGGTATCTCTTTGTCATGCATGCTACACAATTTTATCCTATCTAGATAATAATTTTGAGGGAAAGGGATTATACCACTCTAACCAAATTTTAGTATATGTTTGTAAATAACTTTTATTTTTATCATCTTCCCACCATGAAATCATTACATGTACATTCATATCTATCCAATATTTTTTGATTGGCTATTCTCTCATCACGTGAATGAAATTCATCACTTTTCATAATTGGTTGTTGACTGATCTTAATTTTTTGTGTTCAATTATGAAACCAATATGCTAATTAGAAAATCTAGGACAATAATAACATTGGAACAATTCAGCAGGGGAAACATGAAAAGATATTTACCGACTTTTTCTAAATGTAGTTAGTATACCACATAATGGTATTTGAAAATGAGTATTACTATCGTGGTGGAGGATTTATTGGTATCTCTATCACATGATCTCTATTCAAATACTTGATAGTTTGAGAAGTTTTAAAAATAAATAAATATACACATATAAATATCTTAGTAGCATAAAGGAGCATGCAATTATCTCTTGGATAACATTGAAGAGCTTATAGAATATTATGTAATTAAGAATAAATTAACATAGACGATCCAATCATCAAAATTCATTGCACAAGCCATGGGAATGTGTGTGAAATGTGACCAACCTATCATAGATGACAATCACTACCTTAAAGATTGACCTATATAAATAGTCCAATGAAAATATTAGCCTTTCTAATACAATTCTATAAAGTCTCAAAGAAATTGTCCATACAACCAAGTGTCCTTTCTCATGATGTCATTTTCTCCAACAATATCCAAAGTTGTTGCAGATTGCTTGTAGCAATAGGTCCTTGTTGAGGACCTTAGAATCCATGGTGATAATGTGAATTTCTAATAAGTATGGAGTGACATGGAGTTATGTTTGATCCCTGATCTTATCCAATTCCAAATAAAAAAAAAAGGGGCAACCTATGAAAGTAAATCGGTGCATTTTTCTCAATGTGGGTTGTAGAGTCCTCGATGTTTGTTTATATACTACATTTTAATTTTCTAGATCCTAATTAAGACAAACTATGTAGTGTTTGTGTTATGTGTGGTATATAATGCATATGATATTGATTTCCCTACTTTTTAATGCTATGTTTTTGTCTTACTAAGGCATTTAGTGCTTCTAGGAATTCCTATTTCTAGTTGCCATTATACTTGTTATGTTTTTTTGGGCGTACATTAATTTTCAGTCAATGTATCACATGTATGCATGGGCTTATTCCCTTACTAAATAAAATATCACTACTAATAATAAAATAATTCAAACACATGCACACACACGCATTTTCATGCGTGCGCGCGCACACACACACACACACATTTAAAAATTGGGGTAGATCCATCTTAACCCTAAATTTATGAGGTGATAGGAGGGCTTAAATTCCTTGAGGTGCAAAAATTTCCTAAAATTTTTCCATTTTCAAAAATGTTTTCTTCTCACAAGTATTTGTCATTTGATCCCTCTTGGTGTTTGATAGATACAGGGTTAATATGGAATTACACTAGTCTTTATAGTCAATGATTTGGTTGTATGAGTCTCTCTATGTTGTCAACAAGTCCACATACTATTTTCTTGAAATACTTGAGGACAATTCATTCACCATTGCCATTTATAGTCAAGTCCTATTTAATATTTCCTTGAAAATGGTGTTACTCTATAGAGTACAACCATTGGGGTATATCTACTTCTTGCATGATATAACCTCACATGCATTGTGACCTTTCTATTTTTTTGGTGGGAGATCTATGGTGTCTTTATCATGAGTGTATTACTCTTGTAGGATGTAGGTCTTCATGTGTGTAAATAGTGTTTTCTTTCATGGATCTTGTATTTTAAATACTTAGAACACATCACCAAAAGTCTTCATCCTCCCTTGAAATTCGACCTTCTTTACTTCAAATTTCCTCATAAATTCGACTTATATCTCCTTGTTAATTAATAAACTTGTGTGTGTTGAAAAATGAATGTATAATGAGATGTATTTATACCCTTTATGTCACTTCCTTTTAACATTAGGGTCAACATCTAGTTTCTTCTTCAATTCACATTCTCATCTTAAAAAAATTATTTATCCTCAATCGTGAGGATCCACGTAATGCGCCACATACCACCGGAAGCAACATGACTTATAATATCCATCCATGGGTGTTGTATCTGCATGTGTAATTTACTTCATTTATATCTACTTCAATCAACTGTGGGGTCCAAAATCCAATGGCTAGGGTTGCCATCAATGAAAACAACCAATTTGGATCATGTTGACAGGGGGAGCATGGTTGTTCCATTGATGACAACCCTAGCCATTGGATTTTGGACCCTACATTTGATCAAAATAGATAGACCTGAAGGAAATTGTGCATGAATATATAACACCCATGTATGGATAGTATAATTCATGTCGCTTCTGGTGGTATGTGGCACGTCACGTCGATCCTCACTATTGAGGATAAATGAATTTTTTAAGATGACAATGTGAATTGAAGCAGAAACTACATGTCGACCCTAATGTTAAAATAAAGTGACATAAAAGGTATAAATAAATCTCATTATACAATCATTTTTCAACACCCACAAGTTTATTAATGAACAAGGAGATATAATTCGAATCTCTGAGGAAATCTGAAGTAAAGAAGGCCGAATTTCGAGGGAGGATGAAGTCTTTTGGTGATGTGTTCTAAGTATTTCCAACAATTGGTATTAGAACAGGTTGCCTTCAGAACAATTTAACCACTGGAAGGAAAATCCTGAGCAGAGATGGATGACCATGAGCACATTCTAAATGGGATTCAATGATTTGATGGAAGAAATTATGCATACTGGAGTGATAGACTGAAAACTTACCTAACATATTTGGGAGTAGGCATTTGGTAGTCAATTGTAAATGGTTATATAATCCCAAAGAATGCTCCAACTGACCTAAATGAGAAGAAGCTTATGAGTTCTAATTCAAAAGTCAGACATGTTATTCTAGGAACATTGGCACCAACCATTGCTAGAAAAGTGATGGGCTGCAACACTATTAAAGAGGTATGGGACAAACTCAAGAGTATCGATGAAGGTGATCCAAAATTTAAGTAGGTCAAGCTTTAACAACATAGAGTAGAATTTGAAAATTTGAATATGGATGAAAAGGAAGATATTGCAACCTATTTTCTTAGAGTTGATGAAGTTGTGAATGCTATCAGAGGATTAGGTGAATAGCTCAATGAATCCTTGGTTGTAAAAAAGTGTTGAGATCACTTCTCTTGAAGTATGATATTAAGGTATCCGCCATTGAAGAAACTAGGGACTTGACCAAAATGACAATAGATGAATTACATGGGTCTCTTATAACATATAAAATGAGAACAAGTACAGAAAGTGACCAGACAAAAAATGAAGCAACCTTTAAAGCCATAAATAAGACAAAAGATAAGGATAATGAGCTTGATGAATAAATAACAAATTCCATAAGAAGGCTCCAAAAGGGAGTTGGCAGATACAAAGGTAAGTCTCCTCTCAAATGATTTAATTGTGGTAGAATAAGACATATTACTAAAAAATTCTACTATAAAAAGAGAAGTCTCAACAATAAAAAGATCTTCTACTCCAAGGAAGATGACATCTCCTTAGATGAGAGTGATAAAGAAGATAATGATGGAGGAGAAGTCTTCTTCATAACCTAAGAAACCCAGGATGATGATCACAAGAGTTATAAATAAGAATAAATAATTTATGAAGAAGATTCAAATGAAGAAACCAATTTGATTCCTTTTGGGGATACAAAGACAATGTAGAGAGTGAACAAGAAGATGAGAATCTTGAAAATTTGAAGCATGTTAAAACTGAAAAATAGCAAGCTTAGAAACAAAAACATAATACTAAAAGGTTAATTGAATAGTTGTTAAGAAGAGAATTACAATATTGAAAAGACCATTGGTAGCTTGAAGGAACAATTAGAATATTATGAGAAATTGAAAGCAGAATTGGATCACACAAAAGGGGAGCTACTATTGACAATAGAAAAGTTGAAGAAGCTCGAAAAAAGAATTGAAAAATTAGATGAGATCCTTAGCAGTAAAAGATGTTCAAACGACAAGACAGGACTAGGATAGAATGATAGTTTGAAGACAACAAAACAAGAGAAGGAAGATGAAAATGATGAAACCAACACTCCAGAGCAAGTTGAACAACAAGATAGAAGACTAGAATTAAAAAGGAATGAGACATCAAGACGATCATCTCCTATCAGGTATGATAGCAATCATTATGAAGGAAACTAAAGAAGAATATATAGTGAACCCAGATGGACCACACCATAAAGAAGATCACTTACTCCCAGGTATCAAAATTTCTTTCTTGGACATTGTTATACTTGTGGAAATTTTGGACACAAGGAAATCAGTTGTAGAATCAATGAAAGGAATAACTACGCAAGCTACATGAATGGTGAAAATAGTAGATATGGAAATTTTCATAGACCTATCAACATAAATTATAATACATTTGACCCATTAATGGATCAAAATATTGTATGCTATAAGTGCAATAATATTGGTCACAAAGCACGAGATTGCAGAGAGATGAAGGAATATAATCATATGCCAAATGTTCCTATACCAACTACAACATGGAAAAGGAAAGAAATTTCACACAATGAAAACTTCTGAATAGCATTGGTCGCTAAAGAATGAAAAGAAGAAGATGAATGGTTCATAGAAAGTGGGTGATCATATCATATGACCGGAGATCAAAGAAAAATTGTCATATTGAAGAAAAAGGGTGGACATGTTGCATTTGGAGATGACTCATCTACCAAAACACTTGGAAAATGAACTGTAAATAATGGAAGTGAAAATGTAAAAGCAGGAAAAGTCCTATTGGTTGAAGATCTGAAGAATAATCTCCTCAGTGTCAGAAAAATATGTGATCAAGCATACACTCTTACGTTTGGCTCCCAAAAATGTAAAATCAGAGAAAAAAACTCAGGAAGATTGGTTTCAACTGCAACAAGAAGACTGAACAACATATACATCCTAGACATGAAGAAGATAGAGAAGAAAAAATCCATACAAAAGAATTCCAAGGAAGAAAAAGTCCCAAAGACCAAAAATAAGGATGAATTATTATTGAGTGCCACATGTTCAGGGGGAGTAGCCCTAAAGACGAAGGTCACATTATGCCATTGAACTCAGGGGGAGAAACCCCACCCTTTTCCATTGATGTCAAATGGGGAGATAAAATGGGATCATGATGACAGGGGAGCATGAGTGTTGCCATTAGTGACAACAACCAATCTTCCAACATATTTAACTCATGAATAATAATAGGTTTTACGGTATTATTTACACTTGGTGGGGTTTATGTAAATCTCCTACTCAAGGAGTGTTTTTTTTATGGGCCTAGGTAATTTTCATATGTTAGTATTGTGTTTTTTATAAGCCCAAACTTTGCAGGAGCAGATAGGAATATATGGGAATTATCTACCTTGTTCCATATTTGTGGGAATCAAACAATCTATTATGTTATTTTTTAGACCTTAGTTATACTATGACTAAATTACTGGAAATTTGAATATTATGATTTTTTTGCAAATCCAATATTCTATAGAGTTCAATCTTCTCTTTGGCTAATGTTGAAGATATTATAGAATCTTATTTGATTAATAAGAGATTAACATAGGTGATCCAATCATCAAAATTCAATCCACGAGCCATGAGACTCTGTGTGAAATGTTACCATCCAATCCTAAATGAGAGTTACTACCCTAAAATTAAAACCTTAGACTTTATTGAAAGAGATTACTTGCATAGTATTCCATCCAATGCACTTTTGCAAATAATGGAAAAGAAGATACTTGAAATTAAATCCCATACTGAGAAAAGAGTGAATATGGGATTTGATTATTGGCTTCTGAACATTATGACTACATCTATAAAGAATAAGTGGATGTGGCCTTATATGAAGTTCTAGTGACCTAAAGGAGAAACTAGAAAAAATAGTATTTGGGTAAGACTTGAAATGGTAATGAGATCCATGGGTTCACATGAGATTTCGGCTTTGTCAATTTTAGGACCAAAGAGCCCAAAGAACCTACACTCCATTACTATTATAGGCCCAAACAACAAAAATATTAGTTCCATAATAAAAAAAAACATATATCCCCACCACTTTACCTACATTTACAAAGATAATGGGATTACATAGCATGGCCCATATGGGCCCACATTCCCTATTATGGAGATCTTTGTCTTTTTTTTATAAGGACATGGACCCTTGTAATGACTGTGGTTCAAGGGGGGTGTTCTTTACCCTTATAAAAAAATTTATGGGGGTTGAGTACATATTACAAGGCATCGTAACAAACAAAAATATAAGTAATGAACACCCTAGCGACCCCCTGCACCCTTGCACCATGGCTACTTTGGTTCAACAATCTAGTGCATGTTTTTGGTTTGAATATCCAATTATTGTTACATTATAAAATATGAGAACCATTAACAATTTGATTTTATTATGATGGTTTATTTCACAGGAAGTAGCAAATCCTAGAGGATCGTTGTTTTTGACAAGACAAATACCCTTATGCAAGGCTTGTAGAAGAATATCTGCCATAATTTTAAATAAAAAAAGCAACACCTCAATGTAAAACTACCATATATATATTGGAGCATTCAACTAAGAACACAATGTCAAAATACACACTTTTAGGTCAAGAAACTAGCGCCAATATTAGAAATAATGGCATATATATCTTCTTTTATTTTGTCATTGTAAATGTTTTGAAAATTTTCTAAAGTCATTAGGGATCAAATATGTGACATGGGTTTCATAGAAAACAAAGGAGGTTTGGGGTTTTATCTATTTTTTGGTATGGAATTGGTGATATATATATGTCTCATATTTGAGTTGAAATGAATAGAATAAAAGGGGTTGCATTACCATTGAAAAAATTATGAATGGGGATTTCAAAGAAACAGGGTATACTCAAAGCCAACAAAGAAACATAGTATATTCAAATCCATCAAAACCACCAAAGACACATAGTTTTTTTAAATCCATCAAATCCAACAAAGAAGCATAGTATATTCAAATCCTTGAATAGTATGTGGCTCGAATGCCCAAAACCAACATAGATTATACTAACCTACATAGAAAAGGATTTTGAATCCAAATTAGTTGTTTGTTGCAAATTATGTGTCCACCTTTTTAAAATCCTAGACATTCTCTCCATGGCACCTACAATATATTCAATTTTCAAACCCCTTCCCTTAGACTAACCTCAAAAACCTCTCTCTTCAACCAAATGAAAAAAAAATCAAGTAATTGTTTAGTGATTTCCTCTCAGACCCCCCCCTTCCTTCCCCACTTCCCACCCATGCCAACCCCAAAATCCCTCTCCTAAACCAAATTACATGGAATGAAAATAATGGTAGAAAATTGCATCTCATCGACGCCCCCAAATGTCCCCCTTTGAACTCAAACCATGGTATGTTTGTCAAGGTTCATGACATAGACTATGACTATTAAATTGTTATATATTATATATATTGTATTAAGTTGTTATATATATATATATATATATATATATATATATATATATATATATTAAGGGCAATGTAAATTTGTTATAGGAATATGGTTTTTAATCCTGTAGGGTCTTTCATATGTGAATAATAATTATGTTTTAATGTGATGTGGATGGAAAAGGAAATTGCAACTTGAGGATTTAGATGGAACTTATTAGGCATGTGACATTCCCGCAAACTATAAAACAAGAAAAATAAATAAATTTTGAGGATGTCAAAGGCCATAATATTACTTATAAGTATGAAGGAATGCAAGTTATGTGGTTATGTCAAGTCATGAATAAAAATACTACTAATTCATTTTCATGTAGTTGTTATCTACTTGTATTTTTTGTCTATGGACTAAATTGATCATTTAAGTTAGTAATTTTTTAGTTTTGTCACTTAAAATTTCTCAAATTTCGTAGTATAAGAATGTCATGACTAATTTTTTTGTTCACATTGTCACAAATTACACATTTTTTTCTAGTATCTCATTGCTATGGAGAAAATTTTTGTATCATACTCCAAATTCATTGCCAACCAAAAGGATTGGAGGGCCCGTATGCTGGGAAATATCTAGCCATTTCCCAAGCTACTTGGCATGATATTGGATGATTGAGGCATTCCCATTATTACGTCGGAGATATAGGTTACAAAGTATGGGCATAGTCTTTCAATTCTCCCACACAAACTCACATGAGATAAGTTTTACTCCCCTAAACCTCTGACAACTGAAGTGAAACTAGTTACAGAGAAAGGAATTAATTATTCCTTGGAAACTCCTCTTCCTCACATTTCCTTTCCCTCAACACTGTATCTCGATTCCTCCCCTTAGAATCCTTTTCCTCACATTTTTATTTTGGATACCAAAGGCGAGTTGGGTGTTCGAGAGGAGATGAATTAATGAGTCTAGGTGTCTATGGAATTCAAAAAGTGTATTCAAGATAGAAAGGAAAAATATTCTATGGTTGCAAGTAAACGTGACAAAGTAGAGGATCTCTCGGTATTTAAGGGAAAAAATCTAGTTGGTCAGTTCTATGGAAATATTGTAAGCACAAATTATCTTCATCAATGAATCAATTCCAGCTAGAGGCCAATTCTAGGATATTCATTGGTATTTCATGTGTTGGTATGAGTTTAGATCTATTTAAATTTTCAGATGAAGTGCATCAAGATATAATTTTGGGATAGGACTAGAAATGGGGTCCTACAGGGATAGTTCTTCATAAGTGGATAGTATATTTTGATCCAACTTGGAATACACTGGTAGTTGCATAGGTATGGGTAATTCTTTCTTTCCTCTCATTGATATTTTGAAATGATTCTTCGTTGATATCCATTGGAAATAAAATTGGGAGGTTTTGTGGGTAGGATCCTATTTGGGAGTCTATGTTTGATCATAGATGGGATTGGGTTAAAGTTGAAGTCAAACTTTGGTATGGGATCATTGGAGAAATTGATTTGGTCCATGGTCCTTAGTTAAAAAATATGGAGTCAAAAGATAAACTATTGGAAGCTACCTTTTAGGTGTTTTTCTTGTCAAGAAGTTCGTCACCTTCATAATTGATGTGGTAAGATACAAATTGTTGGAATAATTATTCATTTATTTGTTCTAGTTTTAATTATTGATAATGTTGATTATGTAATCATATGTCATAGATATGTTTGTGAGATTGAGATGAGATATTATTAATATTGAGATCATATTTGTTAAGTGTATTAAGAAGATATGTTGAGATATTGTAGGAGATGATATTATTTTGGTAATGAGAAAGTTTGAGTTGGGTGTGCATTATTGTTAAATGTTGAACTTATGCTTATACTGAGAGGGGGGGATGAATCAATACAATATAAATTTTAATTTATTTAACCATTCATCAATCATTCATTATATGAGAAAAAATAATCACACATAAACTCAAATCACAATGCCCATAGTTTAACATGGAAACCCAATCAGGAGAAAACCATAAAAATTATCTTTATAAATTCATGTAAGCACCAACCTACTATCAAAATATTTGCAGGAACCAATTTTTTGGTCTCACCAAACCCCTCAGTTGAACACCAACTTAGCATAACCTATAGGCACCAACCTACTAAAGACACCAATACCCTTGGTTGAGAACCAACTCAACAAGATATTGTGTAAGAACCAACCTATTGGAGACACCAATTTCCTTAGTTTAGCACTGAATCAGTAGGACCTGTATAGACACCAATCTAAGATATTCATACAAAAAATACTTTTGAATTCACCTGCATCCGTCATACTTCATAAATTTCACAACATCATCATGCCCATAGCTTCAAACCCTAGTCATATTTATCCTTCATGCTATAGAGAGCCTCATAGAATAATTCCTAGAATATGATCCCATATTGTATCATCACAAAATTAAAATAGCACACTTTTAAGCATCACATACCTTGATTCCTTCATAGTGCACCTTAAGGACAAGAAAACCCCAAGAAAACCCCCTTAGACTTCTCTTGCACACCTTTAAATCCCGAAAAGAGACCCTAGCTCCTCTAGAACACATCATAATTGATATTTTGATTATATGTTCTTCAAATTCACACATATATCGTTTATTTATAGTATTTTTTTCCTCACTTTAAGGGAGGACCTATAAATATTGGTTGAGTCGACTTGAATTTTTTCGCTGGGTTGTCTGACGAAAAAAATCATATCTCCTCATTCCAAGGGAGTTAGAGGGAATTCCATATACCATTGGAAAGGTATCGTAATAATATTTCCAACTATATAACATATGATACCATTTGGTATAGGTATCTAAGGTAAAAATTCCTTCAAATATAGGGTATCCAAATTGAGCATAAAAAATCCAAAAATAATATTTCCAACAATATCCATCTTGCAATATTTATATTGGACATACGTAGTATCTACCTATCTTTGACATCAATGATAAAATTGTTTACAAAAATACCCTCGTTTGTAATTTATGGAAACCCCTAGTGAATTTCGATACTCCCCCTCTCTACAACTTTCCTTGTGTCTCCATTTCTTCTTCTATATCCAACTTCTCCCCCTTTGACACCAATGGAAAAGGGACTCTCCCTGTGAGATTTTTCTTTCATTTACTGATGGTATCATAGGGATATCACTCCCAACTTATGTCTGACATATTCAAATGTTTATCTAGGAAGGGATTTGTTGAAAATATCTAAAACATGTTCTTTTTCATGCAACAATTCTTCAACTGAAATCTTCTTGACATGCATTTCATCATTTAATTTTCAAACCATTCTATAGTTATGATCCTTCAAAAGTATATCTCTAATTTCCCACTTGTTGACAACTGATCATTATCTAGGATGTCTTTTCTACAAGTATCCAACACTTATCCTTCTATTTTATTGTTTTTGTTGAACAAACCTTCCAGTCCAAAGTCATGGCATTGGTCTTCTGAACGAGGTGAAGATTTATTTTTTTCTTTATTTGAATTTGTTTCTTCCTCCACAATCCTTTCTAAAAATGAATAATAATATGACTTATCTCGTCCAAAAGAGTATTTTAAACTTGAACTTCCATATTCACAAGGAAATGTCTCAGCCTTACCTTTTCTAGAAATGGGGTATACATGTTTCGAGTGAGAATCAAAATAGTTAGTCTCCCTGCCATATTCATCTAGCTTATCATATCCTTTATTATAAAAAACAATTTCATCTCTCCCTCTTTCTTTCTTTTTCTTCCTTTTCCAAACCTTTGAGTATTCTTCTTTATGTTTGACACGAACATATTCTTCCTTTTTTTGTTTAAGAGGTCCTACTATGATGCTTCTACATTAGCGTTCTATGTGCCCATGGTTATTTCACTTATAGCATTCAATATTGTAATCAAGTAGAGGAGAAAATGAATTGTAGTTTTTGTTATCAAACCCATGAGAACTTCTAGTTTTGTTTCTCACATAATCATCCTTTGAGACTTTGTAAGGCCTCTATTTATTTTTCTCCCATAGTCGCTTCTTGTATAATCTATACAATCTATTGCTTTATGACCAAAATTATTGCAAGAAAAACTATAGACAAGAAAGATATTTTGATACCGGGTTGCGAAAGGCCTTGTTGGTGGAACAAATATCCTGAACTAATTCTTGTTGTGCTAGTGAGAAGAATTAGGTTTTTGCTAGTCATCATTTCCTTCCCTATTATTTTTTCATTATTTATGGATCCTTTGAGAATGTTAGCATAACTATTAAGATTTTCTTCAAAAGTATTTTGATTCTCATCATATCTAGGACCAATCTTGATGAATGGTGACCTTTGGCAATTGAGGATCTATTTTAAAGTTCCAGTGCTCTTTTCAAACTTCAACTGAGCATTTGACTCCTTCAATTCCTCCTTTAATGAAAAAACTGCAAACTCTAACTTTTCACAAGTTTCTTCCTTTTATTTGAACTATMTTTTCACTTCTTCCTCTATTATTTTTTCTTCTTATCACTAAATATTTAGGTTGATAATTATCTTCTCTGTTTCTTCAAGATCATTATCATTATTTTCATGTTTATGCAATTTTTCTTTCTACTCTATATTATTTTTCCTAAGTCATTATATTTATTCTAAGGCACTAACAAGCTCTTCTTCAATATCTTCTTCTTCGTCTGAATCTGGATTTTCTTTATGATTATGTTCATTTTCTTCATCAACAAGATTTGTTTCCATGGTTATGGAGAGAAATTATTCTTCATCGTCAATATATTTTGTTTCTACATATAGACACTTAGCAACAAAATGTCATATTCTACCATAATTAAATCATTCCAAGGGTAGATTACCTTTGTATTTTCTAGGTCGTCCTTTTAAATTTCTCACAAATTGTGCTTCTTCTATCTCCAATTCATCACTGGAACAATCACCATATATATCTTCATAATTTTTTTGTAGCTTGTCCTAAATATATTTAGTTGATATACATTGCATTACCTTGACAGTCTCATAATATGATAAGCCACTCAAGATGACATCTATTGCTTTTTCATTGTGTTCACTTGAATCCTTCCCAACTTCATCTATATAACCCATTGTGACTGATTCCTAGATATGAAACCCAAGGACCATCAAGTATGTCTTCATTCTTATGATTAATGATGCATAGTTTTTTCCATCAAACAAAGTATCTCTTTTTCTAGGGAGAGAATCCTTACAATCCATATGTCCTAGAGATATACCTTATAGTGGTTAAATTGTTTCTGAAGGAGCCTATTTTGATACCAATTGTTGAACGTATTCTTATACTGAGAGGGGGGTGAATCAATATAATACACCTTTTACTTTATTTAACTATTCATCAATCATTCATTAGCTAATAAATAATAATAACATATAAACTCAAATCACAATGCATAGAATTTAACATGGAAAACCAATCGAGAGAAACCATAAAAATTATATTTATAAATTGATGTAGCCACCAACTTGCTGGAGAATCCAATCCCCCCTCAACCAAGAACCAAATTATTATCACATGTAAGCACTAACCTACTAGAGACACCAATATCTTCAAAGGAGAACCAACTCAACAAGATATTGTGTAGGCACCATCCTACCGGAGAAACAAATCTTTTTTGTTGAGCACTAACTCAGTAATACCTGTATAGAAATCAATCAAAT
The DNA here is from genome assembly GCA_009831015.1 of Picea engelmannii. Classification (NCBI taxonomy): domain Eukaryota; kingdom Viridiplantae; phylum Streptophyta; class Pinopsida; order Pinales; family Pinaceae; genus Picea; species Picea engelmannii. Next base: position 75,127 of record ML783164.1, on the reverse strand, counting down.
ATCTTCATACACAAAATAAGTTTTACTTCACCTCCATGCTTCATAGTTAGTACGTTTCACAAAATCATCATCCCCATAGCTTCAAACCCTACTCATATTTATCCTTCACTCCCTAGTGATCCTCATAGCATCATTCCCATAATATGATCCCATATTACATCATCACTGTTATATCCTTAATTTCCACCATATTGGCCAAAGAGGAGAACATCAGAGGATATATGCCATAATACATCTTTTTCCTAAGGTTTGAACCCTTTTGGATCTTTTTTAGAGGTCCTCACATGACACCTAGTAGACAAAAAGTGAATCCCTCGCTCATCACTAGTGGCTCAACAAGTGAGGCACTGATAAACTTCTATAATTATAGAGTTGCGAGATCATAGGCGATAGATGAGTTGGATATTCATGTCAAGGGCCTAGGAAATCACATCATTCAAGTCTCTAGTGGTATCTAGAATATCTATAAGCCTCTCCAAAGCCTCCTCCAAGAGTTATATAACAAAGGAAAGCCTTGGGAAAGAGGGGGAAGAATTGAATGATATTGTTATGATGTCCAACTACATAGGTATACATCATCACAATCGGAAGTCAGTGATCCTAGCTTGACCAAGAAGCTACAAGGAGAGACAAGGAGTAAGGAAAAAAAGGATGATGCACCTTCATCAAGTTGAGGTATGACTTGGTATGTATTCTCCAAGTTTTATTAATAGATCATTGGTTTTCCCTCATGGATTTTTGTATTTTATGCATAAATGTTTAGATCTGGTTTATTTTCCTATAGATCAAGTTATATCCAATCTAGATATAGGATTCTAACACTAGGAAGTGAAGTAGAATGGTATTGTTTTATCTTTAGTTTGTAGGAAACATGTTGTAGAAGTTGGAGCTGGAACTTGAGGACTGCAATAGCCAAGATAAAAAAAGGAAAACCTTCAAGAAAAGGTATGCCATTCTTTCATTTCCTTGTGTAATGATCTTATTGATAATCATAAGAAGTCTAGCCCCCATTCCTCTCTAGGATTTCTAGGATATTCCTATAAATATTTTTTTGTGTATTCAGTAAGATCCCTATGAGAAAATATCCCATAATAGAACCGGTGACTCCACTGGGGAAGAATTCTTCTCTAGTTCATTCTATTTGTCTACCTCTTCCTATTCTTCTTGTCATTTTCATTTGAGTTTTCTTCCATTTAGAAATCCCAGATCCTAGATATAGTATATATGATAGGTATAAACTAGATTTGGAAGATCTGAAACATATATGACTCTTTCAAAAAAGAAAAAAATTGCAAACCCTCACTTGTTGCACTAAATGTGTCAAGCGAGGCCCTCAATGGTTGACAGGAATGTGTCCTGTGAGGCCCTGTAAAAATTTATATAATTGCAAATACAAAACCTAGCCTTTAGTTGTAGGTTTGTCCTCTACTTTAGAGTGTTATGAATTGGTATGTTCTTCTCTAGTTTAATATTTGTCTAAAATATTGAGTGTCATATAAATTGTTTTTAAAATTTTGTTTGAGTACATCTGTGTGAATTGATTTGTACATCTTGGATAGTTTCCCTTTATGTCTGATAACTTCAGTAAAGTTGGCTCAAGAATCGAATAGATCTTAATAGATCTAGTTGTGCTTGTCATTGATTCTTCTTCTTGTCTTTGTATCACCACTCCTAATCACTAGATCTACCCCTCTAGGTGAGTTTTGGGTGTGATTTCGATAGTGAAATTGGAGTGGGCTGATCCAGATTCATTCCCAATATCCTATATCCCTAGTGCTTGTTTTTTTTTTCTTAGTTTCCTTTTGCATTTGTTGTTCTTATTTAGATCAGGAATTGTTTACATTTCAATTGGAAAAATTAAAAAAAAAATACAAAAAGATTCCTTGCATGTTGGATTTTCTTTTGAACCATTAGTGTACAAGTGCATTAGAAACATTAGTTGGTCTCATATCTAATCAGTTTGTTAGTTTCTTGGTGTGTGTGAGATCTTATTTATGAAATTGGCAAAGAAAATGTAAAGGCTCCCTCCCTCCCATAGATAGAGTTCATTGAAAAGAATGAAATTACATCATCATTATTGCATTGCTTGGTTGGTTCAAGAGTCCAAACATCAAAAAACTTTCATTTTCTGCCCTTGTACTTAAGAAACAACCCTAAAAAGAAGCGATTAATATAAAATCAATTAATTTTTTTTATTTTGATAGTAAACCAACATTAGATAAGATTAGGGCCTTGGAATAGGATTGGAGAGTAAACTCTCCAAGGAGAAAAATGAAACCTATTTTCATTAAAGAGAGATAAACCCATTCTTGCAACTAGTGTGTCAGGAAGCTCATTTAGCTCACATGAGTCAAGAACAAGGTTACATCAGGGCAAGTAAAGAGATTACACCTCTTTGCTTGTTTTGGTTTTTTCGGCACCACTTCGACTGCTACGTATATGGGGGTTTTGTTGGTTAACACTTGCATGGATTTGGGCTTAGTTACCATGCCCTTACATGCAGTTAGACCTATGACTATTCACCCAGGAATTTATTGTAAGGTGGTAACCTTAGTGAGATTTCCTAGGTAGCCATAGAGGTGATTGCATGAGGGACATGCCTATAATACCTGGGGTAGATGTTCGTTCACCATCTCAGTTCCCCTAGAGGGCGACCACTTTAATAAAGGGTACTTGCATCGGTCAAGTTTTTTTGTGTATATTGTCATAACTACTCCTCACACCTTTGATAGTCAATCTTGTGGGGACTTCATCTCCTCCATAGGGTTGGTTTTCAAAGGGCCCTTGAGCTCATTGGTTTAGTTGTTTTTACCATAGTTTTGATTAGGGGTGTCCTATTTGAGTTCAAGTCTAGGTCGGAGATAGGTTGAATAGTGTTTTTATTTTAACATATTTTTTTCACTATGGTTGAACTACCGCACTAGTCATGTCGACTGCAAGGACTTGATCCTATTATGGAGGTGAAACCACCTCTACACCAACATGAGATAAGAGAAAAGTAATTTGAATGGTATTATATTTTTTTTGAGGAGACCATCTTAGTCAAAGTGCAAGTGGTCGATGAATGTCCTCCACCAAATTTTCATCCTCCTTTGACTAAGCTAGATGCCCCCATACTTGTCTAAGTTAAGGAAATTTTTAGTGATCCTTTTTATTTGTTTAATCACCCTTACACCATTTCAAGAATGGGTGTTTCATCTAGTGTAGTTGAGGTTATCATCCCATCCTCAAGTGGGACTAGGGGAAACCCCCTAGGGTCATCTAAGTGATGTCCATGTTGCCCCCCCTTTTATCCATTGGAACTACACCATCCATACCATTATATTTCAGTTCCTCTATATGGGAGACACTAGCGGTGTCTTCATCTCCATCCATTAGTTTACCGGACGTTTCTACACCCACCCCATCTATCCCAACGACCACCTTTGGATATTCTTCCAGCGGGGGGATGAGATTTGGTTTCAATATGGGGAGTGGAATTCCTTCCACCTCCACCATTCCTATAAGCGGTTGGGTATCATCCAGAAATTGTTCACCTTTTGGATGGAATATATATATAGTGGTTTTGGGGCTTTCCCTAGCTAGGCTGGGGGTAGAAGTACTTTAGGAGGTTTTAAATTTCCATGGGTTAGCACACATTTCTTTGGCGGAAAATCCCTCATGAAAAAATTCTCACAGTGGGAGGTATTCCTTTTATCTCCATATCTGGTCCTGAAGGTTTCTTCCCTGGGACTAGCTTTGAGAAAAAAATTCCTCGAGAGTTCACATTTACCCCAGATGGCAACCCCCCTACGGTCATATTTATTTTTGAGAGAAGTCATGCTCCTGGAAGTTCCACCATCCTAGGGGGAATTCAATATTAAGGAGCTCCCCAACCCTTTAGAGGTACCAATATAGGGGGACCACAAGATCCATTTAGGACAACAAAGACTTCACCTCCATCCTAGTATTCATTTGCATTGTTGGCTTTCCTTGCAACGTTAGATTTATTATATTCATCATGGTTAACAAATTACCCTAATACCCATGACCCATCATGGCTAGTAATTCCTTCCAAGTTACCATCAAATATTCCAAAATTTGACAGAAATCCAAGATAGGACTTGTCCACGCACATCATGACATACCACTTATGGTGTTCATCTAACTCATTGATGGATGCTAATGTGAGGGTGCGTCTTTTCCAGATATCCTTGAATGGAGTTGTCACCAAATGGTACATAAAATTAAAAGGAGTTTCCCTTAAAAGCTTCAATGATCTGTCAATGGAATTTTTAACGCATCACCAATTGTCCATACAGTATGATATAGGAATTGAACTCTTGAATTCACTGCATCAAGATAATGCCACACATATTTCCGATCATATACATGAATGTGAGGAAGGAATAGGATGATTAAGACTCACATTCCCAATAAATATCTTATGGAGTGGTTCACCAAGTCCCTCTTACCACCCATTTCGAGGGATGCAGCTATTGTCGGGGGGACTACTGAGGAGTAGGGAATTTTGCATGCCTAACACTTAGATCTCATATATTCTCATTCGGGTACACTATAAAACATCATCCCAAATGTTTCTAGGTTGTCAAATAATACAAGGAATCCAAACCCAGTACCCCATGCCAATGATGTGGTTGGTTATGTTTCCCATGCCTCTATGAACCAACTAGTTGATCAGATGGGAAAAATTCCATTAAGTCACACCCATCAACTTTCAGTACTAATGCTAAAAATAATGTATTCCCTACTCATACCTTTGAGGTGAATTCAATACATTTCGTGCAATCAAAGAATCCTCAAAAACCTAGAGGAAAAAAGAAAAGGAACAAAATTAACAATTCAAATGCTGAGAAAGGGACTGCCTCAACCCAAAACACCCAAGAGGGAGGAACTAGGGGGAAAATAAAGAGTTGTTTTCCCTGCACCATTTGTGGGGGAAACCACCCTACTCACCAGTTTCCTCGGAATGATGAAGTCCATAGATTTTTGGCACAACAATGCCCCCCCCCAACAACCTTCTATCTTATCCCATCATTTTCCCCCACAACCACAAGAAATGATTACCATAAATCTTTCCCCTCCACAAGGGGGCATGGTAGGTACCCCTCATCACGAGGGTTATTCCTCAAATGATTKTGTGTTCATTTGTGACCACAAAGAAAAATTACATATGCAAGCAAAGAACTATGACATTCTCGAGCCTTCCCATGTTACACTAGAAGTAACATCTTCTTCCTAGCCTGATGGCCCTCTGCATATAGATAATCCATATTTTGACACAATGCTTCACCCCCCAAAGGGAATTCTTCAATGCATGACACATAACCCCAACACTCAGGCTGACCACAATTATAGTATTATGGAATACTTGGCCTAGGAACCTTGTTCCATGTTAGTGCTTTAAGTCCTCAAAATATGCCCCACATAGCATAAAGCCTTGTTTTCTTCTATAAGAAGGGTTTATCCCTCAAAGTTGAGTTTGATACTCTTTGAGACCAGTCATGTTACTCATAGGATCTCCCATTGGGTATCCTTTCAAATCATAGTGTGATCATTGGGGGTAAACATATACCAAATGGTGGTGGATGAAGGAGCCTCAACTTGCATCATGCCCATTTCTTGTTGGAAGGCCCTTGGTTGTCCTAAGATCGACATGTCTACAACACTATTAAAATCATTTAATGGATAAATGTTCCAACCTCATGGAATAATCAATATCTTACCCATCGATTTAGGTGGAAAGGCTGTATCTATGGCGGTAGAGGTAATCGAAGAACCTCTTGAGTACAATCCGTTACTCAGGTGTACTTGGTTCTACAAGATTATTGCAATTGTCTCATTGGTATTTAGGTTCCTACGCTTCCCTAACCAAGGGAAAATTATTAGGTAAAATCATTACGATCAACCAACTTGTGTTCTGTACCCCAGACCTTCCATCCAATACGGGTTGAAATGTACCCTTTATAATTGATACCATGCACTCTTTTATGAATTTCGTTGCAGGGATTTTCAAATATACTTCACTGATGGGAATATTTCCCCTTCCCCCAATGTCTCCCACTACAAACATCACTACTATCAACATGATTTCATTATTTTCCAGTAGATCTATCATCTTAGTTGATCCTTGGGTGGCACCTCATTCCAAATATTTTGAATCATCTGGAGAATCCATTTCACTCACCGCGTTTGAGATTGTAAATCCAACGATCCCATCAACATTCATTGATACTGGTCAGTAGCTCCATCATCATATGGAGTGTCATTAACCTACTCCACCTGTTCGATTTTTTGACTCTCTATGTTCACATGATATCCTAGATTTTGAGTTACCTTCAGAAGAGGCCATCTTGGAAGTCATGGGTTCCATAGAAAATCCAAAGGATGAGGTGATGCATCAATCATATTTTCTTGATTTAGAACCGATGAGAGTTATCATGATGAGTTTCAATTCAAGAATGGGGGCATTTGTTGGGGCATCCAATACACCTCCCAATATTGATCATTTTCTACCTTAGATATCTTTTTCAGAACGTGCCACTAATTTATTTTCCCTCCCTTCCTTCGAAGATTTGTGTTTTGTACCTCCTTCATGTATTGATGGGTCCCATCATGGAGTTGTCATAGATCATGAAACCACTCACAATGAGTAAATTCGATTGCATAAATTCCTTACATTGTTGCATGGCCCTAGCATGGTATGCCATATGATGCCAACCATGGATCATGAGTTCCTTGATGATGAAAAGGATCCTTGGCCTGATCCTAGCCATGGGATATACTTGGTGCAAAGAATCAAGATACATAATGCCTTATACATAGATGTGTGGTGTGAGTGCTTTTGTTTTCCATTTATCTTATCCAAAACACCCAAAAATATTTTCTTTTTTTGAGGTTTCACTATGCATTTTGACCTTGGAATCTAGTTTAGATGTGATTGATAGGATTCTAGGGACTTTTTTACAAACATGGAAACATCCACTACAATTGAGGTATATATTTCTAAATTGGCATATAGGGATAGGTTTTTCCCTGCATTTCTGATTTTGCATTTTAACCGTCCATATTGCTAGAAATATTCCTTAGGTTCAAACCCTATTGGTTGGACAATAGCCACTTAGTTTTCAAATCATAACTAGTTTTATAGTGCCTACCCTTATTGGGTTCCCTAGTTAGCACCTGGATTTCCATTTGGTGCTCGTGTTGTGTTTTTCGATAGGCTTGGGATCCCTCCTTTAGCCCCACCATGAATTGAAGATTGAGCCTCATTTTTCTCTCTTCATATTTATTCTAGCCACATCACATGGGGGTTCCTGAAATTTATATTGTTGTTTAATGGAACCAATGCATTTGATGTTCATGTCATGTGTCCTCCCACTACGCTACTATTTTCCCACATCCCACTTACTCTTATGAAATAGCCTTGAACATCTACCTCTTACATTATTTGGCCTCCATTTTGAAACCATATAGCGAGGGAGAGAACAATTGCTAAGAGTGGACCTCACTTTACTATACCATTTGCATTCCTCATTTCTTAGGTCGGTTCCTTGCACCTAGAACATGGGAACATGTTGTTAGGCCACCAATTTTCTCTCATTGAGTATACTTTTATCTCTCTTTCAAACTCGTAAAAGGACATGAAAAAGGTACCGAGCCTACTTGTGTCATCATTTATTGATATTTAAACCATGAGGGAGAGCGAGTATACTTGTTTCATTCTTTGGTTCTCATTAAACCATGAAGGAGATGAAAAATACAAAGAAAAAACCAAAAAAAGAGTGGGGTTTTTTCACCATTGGTCTATTCTCAAAATGGTAGTGTCAGTTGAGTTTCCCTTGAACATGAAACTTGTTTGAGTCCTCGTCATGCAATTTTTTTTTATCTTTCCTAGGACCCATCCCCGTAATATGATTCAGAGATACTCTTCCAACTGGTTACTCTTCCAGTCATCATGGAGAGTGCTACAATGCCTCTTGCGTTGTTTCACTATATTCATCCAATTCTTGTGTCTCACTTCCAAATCACCATTGTGTCATTCTATATTTTCAAGGGAAGTTCAAGCCTGAGTCATTCATATGTTGTTTCATTGACTTTCTTAGTCGACCATCACTATGTCAATTGTACTCTGTGATACTCTCTCTTCACATCATTTCTCTATGTATTTTTCGTGTCGATTGATGGGGGATACATTAAGTCCCTCCTTCGACAAATATATTCCTATCTACTTCAGCACATTATCTAGGAGAGGTATCTAGAAAACATCTAGTACCTTGGAGCATGCAGTCTTCATTTACCCCTGATCGATTGATTCTACGAGTGTTCGACATCAGATAATCTATTGACACTCTCTATATTGTACTAGGTACCTTGGGGTACATATTCATCATCGATGGGTCTCCTCGTTTTTGTTAATGGTATACATCAATGACCGGTAATCAAATGGTTTCTACCATGCTCAACATCAACTCATCTATTTTCATGTTGTATATTCATACCATCAAAGTTTGGGACGAAGACCTTGGGTTTGGGGCCACATCATTCCTTTACAACATCCCCTCCCAAGTTGCGATGGAGTATATCATTTGTATACGAAGACTTTGGGGGAACTCTCTTTAGTGCTCATTTTCTTCTTAACATCTATATGTTACGTCATAGATCCACATTGTCTTTTCTAGTCGCTATTATTGAGTTCATGATGTAGATCCACATTTTATTTTCTTGTGGCTATGGTGTTATTGATTACATGGATCCACTATGTATTCTTTCATGGCCATGGTCTAGCATTTCATATCATGGATCTGCAGTGTACTGTTTGGAAGCCATGCTCAGTCATATTTTGAGTATTCTACCTAGGGAATTGCTCTATGTATGATTCCATCCTTGTTGTTTGATTGTCGAACTTTTTTGGTTTATGAACCTCTTTTTCCTTATCCTTGTCTTTCCTCACATATTGTAATGTATTTTGGCCATCCACTTCTTTATTGACCTCACACATTAGGGGGAATCTATTATAGCCTTAATTTCCACCCTATAGGACAGAGAGGTAGCCATCATAGGATAGAGGCTAGAGCAAATATTTTTCCTAAGGTTTGAACCCTTATGGAGAATTTTTGGAGGTCCTCACGTGACACCTTTTAGACAACAAATGAGGCCCTAGTTGGTCACTAGTGGCTCAATAAGAGAGGCACTACTAAACTTCTATAATCAAAGAGCTATGAGGTAATAGGTGAGAGATAAGTTGGATATTCTTGTAGAGGTCCTAGGAACTCACATCATTCGAGCCTCTAGTGGTCTCTAGAGTATCTAAAAGCCTCTCCCAAGCCTCCTCCAAGAACTATATAACAAAGGAAATCCTTGGGAAAGAGGGGGAATAATTGAATGATATCGTTATGATTTCCAACTAAACAGGTATCCATCATCACAATGTGAAGTCAGTAAATCCTAGCCTGACCAAGAAGCTGGAAGGAGAGGCAAGGACCAAGGAATCAAAGGAGCATGCATCTTCATCAAGTTCAGGTATGGCTTGGTATGTATTCTTGATGTTTTATTAATAGACCATTGTTTTTTCCTCATGATTTTTTGTCTTTTATTCATAAATGTTCATATCTATTTTATTTTTCTATAGATCAAGTTAGATCCAAGCTAGATCTAGGATTCTAACACAAGGAAGAGAACTAGAATGGTATTGTTTTGTCTTTGGTGTGAAAGAAGCAAGTTGTAGAAGATGGAGTTGGAACTTCAGGATTGCAGCATCCAGGACAAACAAAGGAAAACCTTCATGAAAAGGTATTTCATTCTTCAATTTCCTTGTGTAATGATCTTATTTCTTGGTTCTAGAAAAATCATAAGAAGTCTCGCCCCTCTTTATTTCTAGGATTACTAGGATAATCCTAGGAATATTTTTTTGTGTGTTCAACAAGATCTCTGTGATAAAAAAATCCCACAAAAATCAACACATTAAAACAACACACTTTGCAACATCAAATAACTTCGGTGTTTCATAACACACCTTAAGAACATGAAAAACCCCTCAGACTTCTCTTGTACACCTTTAGATCCAAAAAAGAAACCTCAAATCCTCTAGCATACCTCATATATCTTATGTGCACCTAAGACTTGATCACTTGCTTGGATTCTCTTCAAATGCATACATATATCCTATATTTATAGTATTTTCATGCTAACTTTTAGGGCCATCCTCTGAAGACTCGCTGAGCTATCATGAGTTTTATGCCTAGGTTGTTTGACGAAAAAAATAATCTCTCCTCATGCTCAAGGAGTTAGAGGAAACACCATATACCATTGGAAAGGTATCAGAACAATATAATTTTCTATCCATATAAACTACGCTCTTATTTCATATAGGTGTTCGACAACACAGGTATTCCAACAGAGGACGAACACCTTCAGTAACCAATCACATAACCAGATCAAAGATCAACAGA
>ML783164.1:38064-49454 GCA_009831015.1 Picea engelmannii | reverse complement strand
CCAAGAACAATGTGATTTCCAAGAGGTTGTGTAATTGTTAAAGGCATATAGTTGTAGTATGAGTGTGGGAAAGACATTCCAGTGCTCTAGTGAGAAGAAGTGGATCGAACCTACATGAGAAAAGACTAATGTGATTGTTTCTTGTTATTGTCAATAAGAAAGAGGTTTGATTGTGCATGGACCGAGAAAAACCTTGCTTAGGTTCTACATAAGAATGTTTATTTGTCTACCTCAATGTGCTTCCAATACTGTTAATTCCTCGCATTCAATTTTTGGATGAAGTTTTAAGAAACTTCCAATGCAAAGAGAACATATATCGCAGATTATATGCATGTGAAGGAACTTTCCCATGAACATTTGTATGTTTTTTTGTTTGAAAATATTGCTACACTGTACGTTGGTTTCATTTTTGAATTATGTATGTGAGAAAATAATTTTTTATTTCTAAAATCAGTTTATATATTTTTTCTCACAAATATTGTAAAAAGTTATATTACCTTTTGTCTCTTATTAAGAGAGAATGTATTCAGAGAAAATGTATTGAAGGAGTTTGTTTATAAACTTTGAAGGAATTGAAATTATTTTGAAAGGTTGTAATATATTTTTCCTTCTCATTAAGAGAGATTATGACTAGCGAATTTCAAATTGTGTAAAAGCGCTTATTTTTGTTTTTAATTGCACAAGTGTTGTGCTCCTTCATAGTTCAAAAAAAATATTAAAAAGATACTTACTGGTGGTGGTTGAGTCTCAATTTTTTGGGACAATTATTTTCTTCCTGGGGTGAACTGCGACACATTGTGCTGATTTTTTGCATATTCTCTCTCTCTCTCTCTCTCTCTCTCTCTCTCTCCAATGGAGACAAAAAATATTGTGTTATCTAAACTTCTTGGCACAAATTTTTTTATTGGAGAAAACAAATGCAATCCATATTTATCATTAAATATTTATGGGAACTTTTAATTGATGGATATGTTATGCCTTCCACTGAAGATTTTAAAGCATTGAATTCCAATGAAAATCAATCTCTAAAGGAACTTATAAATAAGGATAATGAAAGATTTTCTCTTATATGGAGCACAATTGAAGAATCTGTATTTCCAAGAATGAGTGTTGTAGAATCATCCAAGCAAGCATGGAATATGTTAAAGAACACATACGAAGGTGTGGTTCTAGTTAAATTGCAAACATTAAGGAGCAATTTTGAAAATGAAAATATGCATAGTAATGAATTCATTCATGATTACATCACAAAAATGCAAGATCTTGTTAATTAGATGAGGTCATCAGGTGAAGATATTCCTGAAAGAAGACTACTTGAGAAAATTTTAATAAGTGTTTTTCCCAAGTTTCAAATAGTCACCGCCAATATTATAGTCTCCAAAGATTTAAGCACAATGAAAATTGATGAATTGACTATTTATTTTCTATTTGTTGAAGAAAAAACTCCAACAAAGGAAATGGAACAAGATTTTTCCACAAGGAATAGAAGAAGAGGAATAAGTAGGGGTCAATATCATAATCATACTTGGAATAGGCATCCACAACAATCACATATCTATCAAGTAAATGCATCCACCTAAAGAGGTAGAGGAATAAATCCAAGTCAGTTCAAAGGAAGAAGCATAGAATTATATCGTGGAAGAGGAAGAGGTAGAGATGGCTCTCAAGAAAAACAAGGACCATAGTRTTATTATTTTCATAAATTTGGTCATCTTGAAAAATATTGGTATGCAAAATTGTGAGATATGMAACATAAAGGTGCCAAATGTTGAAGAAACTAGGAATGAGAAGTTATTCGTATCAATTTTTATGGCACATAATGAAAAAAGTGAATCTTGGTATATTTATTTGGGACATTTGACTCATATGACATCTCAGGAGGATTTTCTTACTCAAATAAATGAGAATTATTCTTCTAAAGTTATATGTGGTGATGATAGACTTTATGAAGTTAAAGGGAAAGTCATAGTTGTGATTCCAGCATTGTAGGTAAAGAAGAATTTTATTGATGACACATTGTTGACACCAACATTGAATAAGAACCTACTTTCTATAGGATAGGTGATGGAGAAAAACTACAAGTTAGTGTTTCATAATAAAGAATGATTAATCATGGATAAGTTGAATAAAAATGTTATAGTAGCAAGACAAGAAATGAATGAAGAAATAATTTTGAATCTTTCTTTTGATTCAAATAACTCACATAGTTTGAATGTTATAGAATAAATGAATAACAGGATTTGGAATTTAAGGATGGGACATTTTAAATTTTGAGAGTGTGGTGTTGATAAGAAAGAATAACATCGTGAATGTTCTTCCTTATATCAACATGGATGATGAATTATGTGAAGGGTATTTTTTTGGGAAACAACATAGGGAAAGTTTCTTAAACGAAACATGGAAAGATAGAGAATGTCTATCACTAGTACATTCAGATTTATGTGGTAAAATGGAGACTATGTATTTTGGAAAGGCAGGTTATTTTCTCAATTTCCCTAATGATTATTCCAAGAAAACTTGGGTGTAATTTTTGCAGGAGAAGTTTGAAGTGTTTAGTCATTTTATTGAGTTTAAGGAATTGGTTGAAAAGAAAAGTGGTTTGAAAATTCTCACCTTACAAACAAAAAATGAGGGAGAATAAGGGTCAAATGAATTTTTGAATTACTGTATTAAGAATCGAATAATGCGAGAGTTTACCAATTCCTACTTTCCCCAGAAAAATGGAGTTGCATAAAGGAAAGATAGGAGCTTAGTTGAAATGGATTAGATCATCATGAAAAAAAAGATTCATGTTATTATGGTATCTTTTGTAGTCAACATGGTATCTATATTCATGTCAGAACCCAAGGAATTTCAATAGAAAAAAATTTAAAGGATTTTGAGATATCTATGTGTTACAATTGGCTATGTTTTACTATACAAATGTCTAGAAGATTTCAATCTTATTGGTTATAAAGATTCATATTGGAAAGGATGCATGGATGACATGAAATCAACTTTAGGGTATTCATTTAGCATGGGTTCAACAATAGTTGCTTGGATTATTAAAAATAAACCTACAATTTCTCTCTCCACATTAGAATCAGAGTATAAAGCTGTAGTGATAGCAACCTGTGAAGCAGTGTGATTAAGAAGAATTTTGGAGGATCTACATGAGTAGCAAGAGAAACCAACTCAATCGATATGTGAAAATCAAAGTGTTATTCAAATGACAAAGAATCCATTTTTTCACAAGAAGACAAAACATATTGATGTTTAGTATCATTATGTTTGATATTTGGTTCAACAAGGTTTTGACCGAGATCACATATTGCAGAATAGAAGAATAGGTAGCATATATATTCACCAAATCACTACCAAAGGAAATTTTTGCAAAGTTGGTGCAAAGTCGCTCAACCCTCATGGTCGGACCCGCTCTCACTAGGACCTTCTTTCACCCAGGCCCGAAGAGTTAAAGAACTCTTCCAACTCCTCTCGGGAGTCCTCTACCCACAGTTATTTCCTCGAAGATCTCCCCTTTGCTAGATGGAGAATCAGGTTTCGCGATACCGTGAAATACGCATGCACGATTCTTATGCAATGCAAAACCCTGAACCCGATGGGTCAACGGGTCAACACTTCCGCTCGTTGGGGATTTCCCTATCGGGAAATCGACACACGAAATGTCGTATGTCACTTCCTTCTCCAAACCTCAAACTCCGATTTGATGCCACCTGTATCCCACTGACATATGTGGTCCCACACTGCCACGACACTTCAGGATTTCACGGATCACAAATCCACGATGCAAGTGTTTCTTGATGTCGAAAACCTCGAACGCCGAATCCCGACCTTCCGGGATCGCATGCCACATGTCCTGTGCAGATCAACGGCTCCGAATAACTCGAGAAATTGTGACTCGTGAATTCAACGAGTCTGTGCCTCACCTTGTTAATCGTCGAATGCCGAACCCCGATGGGCTTTGGTCCTTCCTGCGCCTATGGTTTAACTCCCACGCAGCTTCTCCACGATCCAACGATCATCGGGACTTCGCAATTTCTTCTCCGCGAACCTTGACCGTTGATTCTCCTTCTTGGAGATTTTTTCTGTCCCAAAGCTCCGTCGCTGTTTGAGTCTCACCTGGGTCTGTTCCCACAATGTTGACGAAAGGAACTATCCCTCCTGAGCTTAATATCTCCCACTCCTTCAGAGGGATGTTTGCACACTCCTTGCGCTTGACCTCAATAGCTCTCGAAGTGTTGAGTCTTCCAGACTCTATGCGCCTACAGCAACAATAGTCTCTACCTTCCTTTTCTCAGACTTCCCACTGAGACTTCAAATTCAACCTGCACGTCTCCTGCACGGCTCTGATAACTCAATTCAACTTCTGGGCAGAGGAGAATGAGAGTTTAATTGTCTGGCCTCATCAACGCACTCTATGCGGATGAATTCGACTGCACTCTATGCAGGAATCTCCTGGCTCAAACAGAGAAACAATTGAAACTCATTCTCTTCTCCCTCAGACTTCAGTAAACCTCTGAAATCACATGCACAGCAAATTCAAAAACTAATGCATACAAGGAAACAAACAACCATGAGCATAATATCAACACAGAGAAACAACACAAACCATGAAACTGAATCAAAGACTCTCTTCTATTAATTCAATCTGTACATGGGTGTTCTTCACAGGTTCTCTGCTCTGCTCTTCTCTTGTGAATGCTTGATAATCCTTAATAATGTTACAATGTACAAAGGAGGGTGCCTATATTCCGTTTTCCCTCTCGAATTTTACAACTATCAAATCTACAATTAATTCCTATCTAACATCATTAAATCTATTAAATGCCTTCCTATATACAATACAATACAAGTGCGCTTCATTACATTAACCCATTAATGCTTGGCGCAACAAATATCAAGGTGAAATTCAAAAAGAAGTTGTTCGATTGTCCAACTGTCTTTTCCTGCTCCACGCGCTGGCTCGCTTGATGAGTGAGCGATGCTCCTGCATCATACTCCTCGGTTCAAAAGATTTCATGGGCTCCTGTCCATGAGCTCCTGCACGGTGTGCCCATGCTTCTGTATGACTGCTTTTGTTTTCCAGCTGGCATCCTCCACTGGGTGATTCTTCCATTTCACTAGGTACTCAAAATACTGCTTCCGCCTGGTCTTCTTGCCCAATCGCTTGTCCAGTATGCACTCCATATGTGGCTTTTCTGCTACCGGCATCTGCTTCTGCCACTGGATCACTAGTTCTTCCATTCGAGCTTCTGCTTCCTCAGCCCTGTATGGGTATAAATCCGAAACATTGAAAATCGGAGATATCCCGATGCCCTCTGGCAACTCAATTTCATATGCATTCTCCCCCAATTTCTTCAGGACTTTGCATGGCTCGATTTTCTTCATCTTGAGTTTGTTATATGTTCCCCTTGGGAACCTCTCCTTCCTTAGGTGCGCTAGTACCATATCACCAACACCAAAATGAAGTTGTCTTTTTCGTTGATCGGCTCTGCGCTTATACTCCTAATTTGCATCCATCAGTCGCTGCTTCAACTTTGTGTGAAGTTCCTCCATCGCTTTAGTGAATTCTTCAGCACGAGCGCTGCTAGTTTCAGCCTATCCTGACTCCCTAAGCTCAGAAAATCCCCTCAGCTGTATCCCATACAAAATCTAGAATGGGCTTTTTCCTGTACTCCTGTTCACCGAATCATTGTACGCGAACTCTGCCTATGGCAATATTTGGTCCCAACTGCTATGGTGCTCTGTCACCAAGCTTCTCAATAGATCCCCCAGACTTCTATTCACCACCTCTGTTTTCCCATCTGTCTGCGAATGGTAAGCTGAACTAAATGCCAGATTAGTCCCCAGCTTCTTCCATAGCGTCCTCCAAAAATGACCTATGAATTTCGTATCCCTGTCCGAGACTATGCTTCTCGACAATCCATGCAGTCGCACAATCTCTTTGAAAAACAAGTTTGCGATGTGCGTCGCATCGCTGGTCTTCCGACATGGAATAAAATGTGCCATCTTCGAAAACCTGTCTACCACTACGAAGATGGAATCTACTCCTCTCTGTGTTCTCGTCAATCCTAGAACAAAATCCATATTGATCGCCTCCCATGGCCTCTCAGGTATGGGTAATGGATGATAAAACCCGGTGTTCTGCTTCCGGCCCTTCGCATGTTGACATATCCTGCATCTGTCAACATACCTTTTTACATCGACTCGCATGCCTGGCCAAAAATAAGATTCTCTTAGCTTCGCGAACGTCATGTCATGTCCAAAATGAACTACTAAGCCTCCGCTGTGTTTTTCCTTCACCAAATTCGCCCTCATGGAGCAATTCGGAACGCACAGTTGATTGCCCCTGAACAACAATCCTTCCTGGATCATATATTCCATCCACGGGCTCCGATCCCTGAGAACTGGATTCTCAGTTGCCTCGTATGCTTCCGCAAAATCTGCATCACCTACATACATGTCCTTAAGGTTTTCAAAACCCAAGGTTTTAAATCTGAACTCTTGCAGTAGCAAACATTTCCTCCTCAAAGCATCAGCCACTTTGTTAGCAGTTCCGGAAATGTGTTTTATCACAAATGTAAAGTTTTTCATGTACTCTACCCATTTCGCATGCTTTTGGTTCAACTTCTCTTGTTGACTTATAAACTCCAACGCATGGTTATCACTGTACAACACAAACTCCTTAGGTATCAAGTAATGCCTCCACTTCTTTAATGCTTGTATAATGGCATAAAATTCCTTATCATATGTGGAGTATTTCATCTTGGCATCGTCCAGCTTCTCGCTAAAACAAGCCACAGGTCTGTCATCCTGAATCAAGACCCCTCCAACAACATATCCACTCGCATCACATTTCACTTGAAATGTCTTCTGAAAATCAGGCAACACCAACACGGGTTGCTCTGTGATCTTTCACTTCAACAGATTGAAGCTCTTTTCAGCCTCTGCTGTCCAATGAAAAACTTTATGTCGTTTCTTCACCGTGTCCATCATTGCTGCGCTAATTCCACTGAAATTTCGAATGAATTTTTTGTAGAAACTAGCCAGTCCATGGAAACTCCTCACCTCGAAAACATTTCTCGGTGATGGCCAATTCCTGATCACTTCTACCTTTTCAGGATCCATTTTCAATTCGTTAGCCGAAATTACAAAACCCAAATAAATGAGTTATGTCTGCATGAAGGAACACTTCTTCAAATTGATCAACAGCTTCTCCTGTTGCAGTCTTCTCATCACAATGGCTAAATGCCTCAAATGTTCAGCCTTGGTCTTGTTGAAAATCAGTATATCATCCAGATATACAACCACAAATTTACCAATGAATTCCCACAGGACTTCATTCATCAGCCTCATGAATGTGCTCAGCGCGTTTGTCAAGCCAAATGGCATGACCAGCCATTCGTACAAACCTTCATTTGTTTTGAATGTTGTCTTCCATTCATCTCCTTCTCTCATCCGGATCTGGTGATATCCACTCTTGAGATCAATCTTCGAAAAATAATTTGCCCCACTCAGGCAATCCATCAGATCATCCATTCTCGGCAGTGGAAATTTGTACCTGATGGTGATTTTATTAATTTCTCTAGAGTCTGTACACATTCTCCAGCCTCCATCCTTTTTCGGACTTAGTACTGTTGGAACAACACATGGACTAAGACTTTTCCTCACCAGTCCTTTATCCAACAAATCCTGCACTTGCCTTCTGACCTCCTCGTTCTCCTGAGGTGTCAACCTGTATGCTGCCTTATTCGGTAAACTTTCTCTGGGTATGAGGTCAATGTGGTGACTCACACTCCTCATCAGTGGCAACGAATGAGGTAGTTCATCCATGATGATGTCAGCAAACTCTCCCAGCAGTTCCTGAATCTCTTCTGGAAAGTCGCCCACTCTTGTGCTAGTCAGGACAATTCTCGGTTTCATGACCACAAAGCATTGTGGATCTTCTTTCTTCTCCATCTCCGTGAGAAGTTCCTTCCCACTCATGAGAAGTATTGTGCTGGTTACTTCCGGCTTCACTTCTTTATCTTTTATCGGAAGCAATGTGTGTGTTTTCCCATCCTTCTCCAAGGTGTATGTGTTCATCCTCCCATCATGAACAAAATTTCTATCATACTGCCATGGTCTACCCAATAATACATGACAGACATCCATGGGAATGACATCACACAGAATTTTATCCTTATATTCACCCATTTTAAATTCAACCAAGCATTGTTTTGTAACACTTACTTGGTGTCCTTTTTGCAGCCATGACACTTTGTATGGACTCGGGTGATTGGTCATCTCCAGCTCCAGCTTTTCCACCATCTCGGTCAACACGAGATTATCGGTGCTTCCACTGTCCACAATGACCTTGCATTTCCAGCCCTTGGTCTTGCAAGTCGTTCTGAACAGTCTAGTTCTTTGAGCTGTGTCCTCCACCTCTTTCTCAGGTGTCAAGAGAACTTTGTGTACCGTCAATGACTTCCCACTTCTGGCGTCTTCATCCTCATCATCACGCCTTTGCGCCTCTGTGAGGTGAGCTTATCCTCTGTCCATATTCCTATCTGGACAATCCATGGCTTTATGTCCGTCCTTTCCACATGTAAAACATGTGATGATTCCTCCTCTGCCTCGTCCTCTACCTCTGGGACGAGGAAATGTGCTCACGTCGGCATATCCGCCGCCCTGTTCTGTATGCTGCCTCCTCGTCTCAGCATATTGCTGCCATGGTTGTGAGGTTCCACCTCTTTCAACCTTACCCTGAGGTATCTGCCATTCCTCCTTGGGCTTCTGAGTTCTTTCTTGGGCAATTGCTTTGCCTCTGGGCTGATTCCTGCCTCGCCCTCGCTGACCTTGCTTGCGGCTCAGCTTCTCTTCGGCTTTCAGAGCCATCTGTTACGCATCCTCAACTGTTTGGATGGTAACCATGCTCAATTCATCCTGAATATCATACCTCAACCCATTCAGGTATCTCGCCACCTTTTCGTCATCACTCTCCCGATGACCTGCTCAGATATTGAGCCTATAAAACTCCTCGGTGTACTCCTTCACCGTCATCAGCTTCTGTCTCAGGTTCTGCATACGCCTGAACAGTGTGATCTGATAATCTCTGGGGATGAACTTCGCCTTCATCTTAGCGATCATCCTGTCCCAACCTTTAATTTTCTGTTTTCCTTTGCAGCGCCTATCAGCCTGCAACTCATCCCACCACAAGGCTGCATGTCCTTTCAACTTAGTAACAGCATGCCTTACCTTCTTGTCCTCTTCGATATCCACATAATCAGAGTAGGTGTCGAGTTCTTGGATCCAATCCAGCAACTCTTCTACATTTAGACTCCCCTCATAGACAGGAATGTCCATTTTTGTCTTTGAGCTCATTCTAGAAATGGCTCTGATCAACCGTTCAGTTGATGTGCCCTCTGCTGTGACCTCTTCAGCATCATGTCCAGCTTCCTCTTCCACCTTGAAATCACTGAACTCTCCAGCGCCGACTCCACGTCTCTGCGCTGTCTCCATCTCCTCGAGCCTTGCTCGGAGGTCTCTCATTTGTCACTCCATCTCTGGGTTTCCTACTGGCCTAACCCTTCTTCGGGCATCCCTGTCCTCTCAATCATGTGTCTGTCTCTCTCTTCTAGGCGGCATGGTGAAATCCGTTTCTCTCTGTTACCGGAACAAAGAGAACTTTTCTCCGGCTCTGATACCACTTGGTGCAAAGTCGCTCAACCCTCACGGTCGGACCCGCTCTCACCAGGACCTTCTTTCACCCAGGCCCGAAGAGTTAAATAACTCTTCCAACTCCTCTCGGGAGTCCTCTACCCACAGTTATTTCCTCGACGATCTCCCCTTTTCTAGATGGAGAATCGGGTTTCGCGATACCGCGAATCACGCATGCACGATTCTTATGCAATGCAAAACCCCAAACCCGATGGGTCAACGGGTCAACACTTCCGCTCATTAGGGATTTCCCTATCGGGAAATCGGCACATGAAATGTCGTATGTCATTGCCTTCTCCAAACCCTGAACTCTGATTTGACGCCACTTGTATCCCACTGACATATGTGGTCCCACACTGCCATGACACTTCGGGATTTCACGGATCGCAAATCCACGATGCAAGTGTTTCTTGATGTCGAAAACCCTGAACGTCGAATCCCAACCTTCCGGGATCACATGCCACCTGTCCTATGGAGATCAATGGCTCCGAATAACTCAAGAAATCGTGACTTGCGACTTCAATGAGTCTACGCCTCACCTTGTTAATCGCCGAATGATGAACCCCGATGGGCTTTGGTCCTTCCTGCGCCTATGGTTTAACTCCCGCGCAACTTCTCCACGATCCAACGATCATCGGGACTTCGCGGTTTCTTCTCCGTGAACCTTGATCGTTGATTCTCCTTCTTGGAGATTTCTTCTGTCCCAAAGCTCCGTCGTTGTTCGAGTCTCACCTGGGTCTGTTCCCACAATGTTGACGAAAGGAAATATCCCTCCTGAGCTTAATATCTCCCACTCCTTCAGAGGGATGTCTGCACACTCCTTGCGCTTGACCTCAACATCTCTCGAAGTATTGAGTCTTCCAGACTCTGTGCGCCTACAGCAGCAGCAGTCTCTACCTTCCTTTGCTCAGACTTCCCACTGAGACTTCAAATTCAGCCTGCACGTCTCCTGCATGGCTCTGATAACTCAATTCAACTTCTGGGCAGATGAGAATGAGAGTTTAATTGTCTGGCCTCATCAACGCACTCTATGCGGATGAATTCGACTGCACTCTATGCAGGAATCTCCTGGCTCAAACAGAGAAACAATTGAAACTCATTCTCTTCTCCCTCGGACTTCAGTAAACCTATGAAATCACATGCACAGCAAATTCAAAAGCTAATGCATACAAGGAAACAAAAAACCATGAGCATAATATCAACACAGAGAAACAACACAAACCATGAAACTAAATCAAAGACTCTCTTCTATTAATTCAATCTGTACATGGGTGTTCTTCACAGGTTCTCTGCTCTGCTCTTCTCTTCTGAATGCTTGATAATCCTGAATAATGTTACAATGTACAAAGGAGGGTGCCTATATTCCGTTTTCCCTCTCGAATTTTACAACTATCAAATCTACAATTAATTCCTATCTAATAGCATTAAATCTATTAAATGCCTTCCTATCTACAATACAATACAAGTGTGCTTCATTACATTAACCCATTAATGCTTGGCGCAACAAATATTAAGGTGAAATTCAAAAAGAAGTTGTTGGCTTGTCCAGCTGTCTTTTCCTGCTCCACATGCTGGCTCGCTTGATGAGTGAGCGATGCTCCTGCATCAAAAGTCGAGCATGATCTTGGAATATTTCCAAATGATCATTGAGGGGGAGAAGTGTGGGAATAATGATTCAATTGTATGTTCTA
>ML783164.1:9552-25012 GCA_009831015.1 Picea engelmannii | reverse complement strand
TGTGTCCTCATCATGAATTTCATGGGATGCATTTTCACTTTCAGGTGTCTTTTCTGTTACAAAATTTTTCAATACTTCCATGATCTCCTCTTTTAAACCATCCATCTTTGCCTCCAACTTAGCTTTCATCTCTTGTAGTACATCTTTTGTTACTATCTTCTTTTGTAAATCATTTATGTCCCTACGCATTTCTTCACCTTCATCAAGAGTCCAAGTAGGATCGTCTGGAGGCTTATTTGGTGTAGAAGTTCCCTTTTTGGGTGGCATGTTGGCCAAGTATCATTTTTGAACCTTGATTTTGAGGTGGTTCTGCTAGACAATCTTTCTTTTGTTGTATCTCCCAGGTTTTGACCCTTTTGGGTATGAAACTTTCTTTTATGTAGTTTTATGATATTTCTTCTCTGCAATGCCACAGGTCTGATCAAAATTGGATTTGTAAAGTGTAATTTATGGTAACTTCTTGACAACTTGCTAATTTTTGGTCTTTCCAGTAGATCTCACTTGTATAGTGTTCCCCACATAAAATAATTGATATACAATTATGAAACTCGTACCAAAAATACTACAGACTGTCCACTATCCAATGAAACTAGTCCCATTCAATTTGGATACTCTAGGAAGAAGTTATGATTTTTTTACCTAGAACACCTTCTTGAGGCTAGTCAATAGGGCTAGTCAAATACCCTATCTTCCACAGGGTGTATATACAAATTTAAGATGACACAGAATATGAAATTTTTACCACAGATACCTTACTAATTTCTGTGAATATCCTCTGGATTTCAGTGTATGAAAAGTTACAGAAAATTGTTTATAGCAAAAATTCTGCAATGACTCAGTTCAGGATGATTCCAGAACCCTCTCTTGTACAGGTTGTATATCCAAAATTATAAGGCCTAAAGAGCTGAAATTTTAACCCAACGTACCTTGATCCATCTACTAAATATCATCCAATATGTTCCTTCTGAAACATTGTAGAAAAACATTTATAGCGAAAATTCTAAGGTGTCTCAGATGTAGCAGTGAAAGCCCAAGACCTTAAGCTCTAATACCATATGTTAAGAACCAAATATCAATATAGCATAGAAAAACCTCAGAAAAAGTACTCAACTCCTTGAAAAAGAGATAATTTCATATAATAAGACACTTTGAGGGGGCAACCTCCTTTTACCCCACTTAAATGTTCAAGTACAAGATGATTCCAAATGAAAATGTCTCCTTGGTATATATAGGAGACTAGGAGGTATAATTACAACTAATGGATTAAAGACGACATAAATAAAATATCATTACTAATGTAATATGCCCCAATTAAGGGGTAATGAGCCAATATTAGGGCTTAACAGGGAGGTGTCGTAGCGACCCTTTCTAGTGTTCCTAGGTATGATACCCTCTGTATCAAAGAGATTATTCAGGGGCAATGGGAAATTGCCCTGATAGATGGTGGGGCCTCCCAAAACTTCATCGACGCTTCACTAGTATCGATACGGGTACTTCAGACAGAGGAGTTTGAGGGGTTTGATGTTGCGGTAGCAGATGGCCACATAGTGGAGTGTCTAGACAAAGTTCCAAACTTAGAGATGAAGTTAGGAAACTACACAGTAAGAGACACATTTTATGTGGTTGACCTATTGAACATAGATGTGGTGTTAGGAATTTAGTGGATGATTACCTTGGGAAAAATCACTACCAACTACCAAACCTTGGAAATGGGATTCAGAGATCAGGATGGGAAGAAGGTTGTTCTAAGAGGTATGTCGACAGGAGCACTGAGGACAGTTTTAGCTAAGAGGATGGAGAGGATATTTAGACATGGGGAGGTAGCATATGCCACAGAATGATTGATCACTACTCAGAAGGATTCAGAAGGTTGACAACAATACCATACAAAGATCAATAATTTATTCAGATGACATCAGCAGGTCTTTGAGGAAATTCCACCAAGGAGACCACCTGACAGGGGTTTGAGCACACCACTAAGTTGGAGGAGGGGGAAAAACCTATGATCACCCCCCCTATTGTCATCCTAGGAGGTTCAAGGATGAGATAGAGAAAGCAATCAAGGAATTGTTGGCGATGGGACACATTAGACTGAGCAATGACCCATTTTCTTCTTCAATTGTCTTAGTTCTGAAGAAGGATGGCACCATGAGGATGTGCATTGATTACCGAGACTTGAACAAGAAAACCATCAAGAACTGATACCTTATCCCACACATTGACGAGTTGATGGATGAACTGAATGGGGCAATTTTCTTCTGAAAAGTTGATCTATGCTTTGGATATCATCAGATCAGCATCTGAGAGTAGGACATAGAGAAGATGACATTTCGATGTCATTTTGGACACTTCGAGTTCCTGGTTATGCCATTTGGGCTAACCAATGCACCTGCTACATTCCATTCTTGCATGAACCATATATTCAGGGATCAGTTAAGGAAATCAGTCTTGGTTTTCTTCGACGACATATTGATCTATAGTTGGTCATGGAAAGAGCATATGAGGCACCTGGATGAGGTATTAAGCATCATGGAGGCATAATCATTATATTCCAAAGAGTCCAAGTGCAAGTTTGGTATGACAAAGATTCTTTACTTAGGCCACATCATCAGTGCGCAGGGGGTACAGGTGCACCAAGAGAAGATTAGGGCCATTCTGGATTGGCTGACACCTAAGAACGTGACATAATTGAGGAGCTTCTTTGGGTTGTGCAGCTATTATAGGCGGTTGGTCTGGGGTTTTTCTCAGCTTGGAGAACTGCTGACAAATATTACCAAGCATGGGGCCTTCATATGGATCGAGAAATCACATGAATCCTTGATCACATGAAGGAAGTCATGGACACTTGTCTAGTGTTGGCACTACCAGACTTCACCTTGCCATTTGTACTAGAGTGTGATGCATTCAACGAAGGGATCGGTGCATTTTTGATGTAGGGAGGACACCCCATTGTATTCGAGAGCCATAATCTTAGTCAACCTGAGAAGTTGTACTCCATTTATGACAAGGAAATGTTGGCAATCATGCATGCCTTGACCAAGTTCAGACAATATTTGGTGGGCAGAAAATTCGTGGTCAAGACCGATCACAACAGTTTGAAGTATTTCCTTGAGC
This sequence comes from Picea engelmannii, assembly GCA_009831015.1. NCBI lineage: Eukaryota > Viridiplantae > Streptophyta > Pinopsida > Pinales > Pinaceae > Picea > Picea engelmannii. The sequence continues at coordinate 21,898 of ML783164.1, read as the reverse complement.
AGGAGGACCTCAGTGAGCGGCAACAGAAATGGGTGACGAAGGTATATGCATTCTACTTTGACATAGAGTATGTTAAGGGGAAGAAGAACATTGTGGTCGATGCACTATCGAGGAGACCTGTGGCATGTTCTTTGATGGATATTTCAACAGATTGGAAATCCCACTTGCTAGTGGAATATTCCAAGAACAAGTTCACTTGTGAGGTGATGTATGGGAAGATACAGGATGACCAGTATAGGGTCATTGACGATGTCATATTTTACAAGGATAGAGTCTACTTGGTACCAGATTCAGGGCTTAAGAAGAATATCCTCACCGCAGTTCATGATTCACCTCTAGCAGGCCATGAGGGGTTTTTCAAAACTTACAGACAGATCAGAGATAGGTTCTCATTGAAGGGCCTCAAACAAGACGTTATGAGACACGTCAGTGAGTGTGTGACTTGCCAGCAGAACAAGTCAGAGCATGCTCTTCCAGCAGGGCTACTTTAGCCACTCCCCATTCTAGAGAAGAAATGGGAGAGTATATCTATGGAAAGTGACATTGAGCTAAAAAGGGTTAAAGCGATTTTAAGTCATTATGAGCTAAAAGTAGAAGTCAACAATAAATTAAGGTTTCAACAGTGATTTAGGGTTTTGGAAGTCAACAGTGAATTGGGATTTCAACATGATTTAGGGTTTTGGAAAGATATAAAGGAAGGGTCAGTGACCTAATTCATGATTATGCAGATTATGGATTTTCGTTGAGGAGAAGAAGCGCATCTCAGGAGAGATAGTTCAGTGTATTCCAGAAGGAAGACACCAGTTGGCTGATTTCGATGTTGAAAGACACACCCTAGTCACTGGGAAGATCATCCATGTCTTCCATCATTCTTCATTGATTCCACAGTGCTCCCATATTCCAGGTATTATCTTTTAGTTTCTTATTTGTATTCCGGCTAAGATCATTTTTTCTTTTGATCTAGCCGAGTGTTGTTATTTTATTCAGCCACAGTTGCTTATTTGTATTCCGTCTAAGATCATTTGTTGATCTAGTCGAGTATTGTCAGTTTATTCAGTCACATTCGACCATTTTGTAATCCACAGAGATATCATAATACAAACTGTGCAGTCCTTTGCCACGTTTATTATTTGTATGATCATTTATATGTTGTAAAACTTTATTCCTACACACACATTAGCAATGTTTCCTAGACTAGCCAAGTCAGGAACATTACACATTATTCATACTGAATTTCCTGAGTACCTTCACCACATACTTCTGTTGTGATAACCAAGCTTACCATATATTGTGTCTCTATGTATTTCCATGCCCAAGATTTATTTTTCTACTCCTAGATCCTTCATAACAAATGTCCTAACCAACTGAGCCAACCTGTTGATCTCAACCATGCTTGTGCTTGCAACAAGCATAACATATAACACCAAGATAATGAATATACCATAAACACAATGTTTATACTCACTTCTTGTAAAATTTGTCTCACCATGAAGGAATCAAACATCTTTTTCCATTTTCCTAGCATGCTTCAGGCCATACAATGACTTTTGAGTTTGCAAACAAATCTTCTATTGTGATTCTGAACTAAGTGTTTTGATTGTTCCATATACATCCCCTTATTCAAAAAACTCCATGTAAAATAGTTTTAACATCTAGTTGTAATATCACAATCAGTGCTAACACAACATGAATAGAAATACGATTTTAACGACCGGTGAGAAACTTTCATGGAAATCAATACCTTACAAATACTTTTCTGCTACCATGCATGCTTTGAACCTTTCATATTTTACTATGTTTGATTTTATGAAAGGAGATTCATCAAACAATGCATCTCTATCCATGATGATTCTGTGGGTAGTAGGATCCCACAGTCTGCACCCCTTAACATCATCACCACATCAAAGATCTACCTGTTTGATTTTAGTCTTACATTGACTGTTTATAAAAAACATAAGCATCACAACCCAATAATTTCACATTTGAGTAATTACCAGATGACATGTTCATACCTCTTCCTGAATCTTCCTGTCTTTTGCAACTGATGGTGACCGAGTGACCAGATAGCACAACCTCTTATGTCCACAACTATTGCTGCAACTTGGCATTATTGAACATGCCTATTCGATCCCAACTTCCTTGCAATACTTTCTAAGTTCCATGGATATGAACTTACCTTCATCATATATTCGCAAACACTTGATTGACTTGCCAACACATCAACCTTTCTACAGACCCACATTTCTAAACTAGACACACTACTCCACCTCGAACTTTGCATTCGAACAAATTTGACTAAATCCGGTGAAACCAGCCAAGTAAGTCATCACAACTTACCTCTAGGCCCATTTACAATGAAGTTTACCAAGCCTTTTATAGGTTTCCTTACATGAAAATCCATGAACACAATACCACGGGATACCCAAAAAACATGGACCCAAAAAACCACATGCTTTGACCCAAATATATATATATATATTTATATAACTCATTAACTCTTTCACCCATTCAAGGTTAACCCAACATACATTCCCCCCCACATATTCAATCTACCTAAATCTATGTCTAGAATTTTCATAGGTGACCTGATAAACCAGGGGTATGCATGTCTATCCAGGTCTTATAGACATATGCCCATTTACATGCAATCAATAATTTTTACAACTCCAAGGTAAATACATTTTTTTTTCTTCACGGTGACTCAACCATCACCACTCCTGTTGGTTCCTTTTTGTACAAGCAGATCCTGCATCTTGAGCTTCCATAGCACAAATCTATTCTTACCACTAATCTTTTCCACCTCAAACTTGGAACTCTGCACTTTCGCCATTAGCAGAAAAACTCCAAAAAACTATTGCTTATAAAACTGAGCCTCTTTATATGAGAAAAAAAAATAACCTTATACCTCAATATTGTTGCACCTTTTATGAGGGTAGCGTGTGACGATTTAAAAATCGTCGCACCTTGTCAAAATGTGGCCTGGGACGATATCACACTTTGCTACAGGGACAATGTAACATCCCTCTCTGGCACACTGAGAAAACTTATTATTTGAGGACACTTGCTCGCAAGTGATCTATACTTTTATGATGTTAGACCATTTATACATGATTATGATGTGATTGACAGATGACATGATGTGTTACTATTTGATGTAGATAGGTGCTATTGACTCAGTTTTATTGAGTGTGCAGGGTTTTTGACCTTGACGATGCAGAGGCATCGGTAGAACCCCCTTGGACTCCGGACCGAGTCAGGGAGTGTGCTTTTGGGTTGATATATTTACTGTGATGTTTCATTTGATTTGATGATTTGATATTGACATTTATGACATGATTGTTGATGATGCAGGTTGACGATAGCTTGCCGACCAGACTCACATATGGAGTAAAGGGGCCACACACGATTCCAGAGAGGTTGAGGGAGAGGGGTGGACAGCAGCTCTGCCACCGCCTACTAGCACTCCCACCGTGGCTCGAACTGTAGGTTAACGATTACCTAGTTTGAGAGGATCCACGATTCCATGAGGGAAGACTGCGACAGTCGCTCACGATGATTCTAAGGGGTGCGCAATAAGGCAGGGGCCTTATTCCTTAGAACCCTTAGTCTCCTACAAGATCACCTGGCGGAGTGTTGACTCCAGGGGTTATAGAGGTCTACCAATCAGTCCAGTTGGCGAGTGGAACCCTTGGAGCACGTGGTGCATCCTGAAGGGCACGTCGCACAAAAGAAACACGAGAAGCGAGTGGCACCCTTGGAGCACGTGGTACATCCTGAAGGGCACGTCGCGTAAGGGAAATGAACAAGGCAAGTGGCACCCTTGGAGCACGTGGTGCATCCTGAAGGGCACGTCGCCTCGATGGGGATGAAGGAAACAAACCTATTATCCCTAAGACCTTAATGCTTTAAGAGATTCCTAAACAACTTCCCTAACTCAGTGACGCCCATTTCAGAATCTAGTACAAGTCAAAAAACTATTAGGGTAAAATTTAGTCTAACCCTAAGAGAAGACCCTGGAATAAAAATAACCCACCTGAGTAATAGTTGGTCTTCATGAAATTCTTGGGGCGATAACAACGGTAAGTGTTAAAGAGAATCTAATAGTTCTAAAACTTTTCAAGGAAGAAAATTGATCCCTAACTAGTGGGAGAATGACATCACCTTCGTAGTGTAACATAAAGAAAATTAAAAAAAAAAAAAAAACAAAAAAAAAATTGAGACCATTATCCTCTCTTTGTTCATGTCTACTTTATTAAACCATCCTCCATCACCTTAATCTTCCAGTAACCATCTCCCTTTGTCATGTCTTGTTCACATTACTAAATCACCGTCCCTCCCCTTAATTCCTCATTATTCTTTTTATGTAATACATTTACTTTTCCCTTATACATGTTTGCCATCACCTTAATCTCTCATTATCCTATATATATATATATATATATATATATATATATTAATGGTGAATTTAAATGATGGATAATGATAATTTACTATGATGAATGCATGCTTATAAATAGAAAATAATGAAAATATATATACATATATTATAAACAAATTGTCGTGTATTGCTTAATCTTAAATTTATAGAATAACGAAAATGATAAATGGATTCTCTTTCCGTAATTTATTAATCCCTACCGCCTCTACCATTAATAAAAGTTACGCATGTAAAAATAAAAGGTAATTATTAATGAGCGCACTTACTCTTTGAGTTTTAAAAAAAATAAATAAATAAAAAGAAACATAAGAAAATAAAAAGGAAAAGGGGGGAAAACCTAAAAGAAAGAGGATTTAGGGTTTGAGACTGGATAAAAGAAGAGGAGAGGGGGAAAGAAGGGGAACTTTTAAGCTATTGGTATTGCTATGCTGCCAGACTAGAGACTGGACTGATTTTCTTGTAGGAGTTGGGGATTCTCAGCTGACTTGAGTGGTAGCTCAACCTTGGAGGCGAGCTGAGAAGCTAGGCTATTGTCTGGTTTGTGTGTGGCCCCTTTGCGGCTCGGGGGGCTGAGGGGGAACGAGAGTACCCCTAGCGTTTGGCTGGGAGGTACCGGTGAGTTCTTTGCGGTCGGCAAGCGGGAACAGGAATGCATAGAGCGCGCGGACAAACCTTCGGAGGAGGCGAACAGGCAAAGGTACGCCCTTCGGTAGAATGAAGGACTGTGTAAAATAATTATTATTTACATTTTGGTCGGTGTAAATGTTTTTCTGTATTGTTCTGGACTGTGTACAGTAGATTTTATTGAGCGAGACTGTGCATATATTTGAATAACTATAAGAACTCGTTTTTATTATGGTCTGTGTAAATGGTTTTCCTTTATTGCTCTAGACTGTGTACAGTCAATTTTATTGAGTGGGACTGTGTATATGTTTGAATAACTGCTAGAACCCGTTTTTATTTTGGTCTGTGTAATGTTCTCCTTTATCATTCTGGACTACGTACCATTGATTTTATTGAGCAGACTATGTAATATTTTTAAATTGAATAACTATTAGAACTCCCGCTCAACCAGCGTTAAACTGTTATCGAAAAGCGAATGATAAAAATCCCTGCGTTTATTTGGTGAGCTTGCTCTGCATTTTGGGTTTTAAATTCTGATTGTTTCTGTGGGCGTCCAAATGTTTCCTGTGGGCGTTCTGTTAATGTGGGCATATTTTATAGTACCATGGTTTGGCTTTGTTGTGGGCTTTTATACCAGTTGAGCGTATTTGTATTACCAGGGTTTCTTTTTAATCTGCCTAGGGCGTTTTCCTTAGATGATTGGGGCGTTTCATACCTTCGAGGAATCTAGCACAGGGGCGTATGTATTTTCAGAGGGCGATTTTAATTTAATGGGGGCGTTTTTAGAGTTCGTATCCCTGTGTTTTGTTATCCCTGTGATTTGTTGTCATTCCTGGGCGAGTTGGGGAAGGTAGATACCAGCACCATCGCCCACACATCTCTGCTCTATGCGAGGTTGGGTTCTTTGTTCTGGTGCGATTCGTGGAGGAGAAAACCCACGCGTTTCATCCTCAGCGCTGCGTTTTTGGGTTCTATCTCAGCGCATTGGGGTGGGTTCTTGGTTTTCCCAGCGCGTGTGATAATTACCCCAAAGATAGGTAATGGTGATTTACGGATGGACGTGTTGTTCCGTTGCAATCTACTGTTATAATTAATTGTAAGGAAGATTCAGTTCTTGGGGACGGTCAATGAAGCCTAGGGCAGTGGGTTGTTAGCGTAGGTTCAGGAGTGAAATTATTAAACCTTCTACTGGCCATTTTTATAATATTAAAAGACTGATGGCTATGGTGGGGAGTAGTGCGCGGTGGACGTTGGCGTATTGCTTCTATCGCTCATGGGTTACAGTTGTTGGGTATAATAAAGCTGTATTGTTTTCGAATTTATATTATGCTGAAGAAGTTCTATTTCCCTTCGTAAATCTGGACTTTTACATTTCGCTAAAGAAAAAAAAAAAATCACATCAAACAACCAAACCTAGAACGTTATAACACTCTCTTTCAATCTATGTATCAGAGCCCAATGAACTGAAAATATATTGGACTGCCAGTGTGAACCTAAAGCAGGTTGTCGTAAAATTTCAGTTGTCAATTTGAATAATTACAATGGAGTAATTCATCACTGAAAAGTTATAATAATAATACATGGAAAGTTTATTTAAAAATAAATTTACAATGTGCAAATTCACCCTCAACTACTTCGCCATATCAAAATACAAACTTGAAACAATGACAGTCAACATTCTTGAAGGTAACAGATTGCAACGTAATTTAACAAGAGGTAAATGTACTGCAAATTAACACAAAAAGGGAAAACAACAATCTACCTTCTTTTTGTAAAGGCAACCTACCTTATTTTAGGCAACAGTCATTATCCTCAATTACGATTTAGTGGTGATTAACAATGGTGAGTTGTCTATTCTAGTCAATGTTATAATTGGGGTTAATGGAAGGCAAGGAATGTAATTATATGGGGAGGTGATGTACTGGAGTTGTTAACTCGTAAACTGAACATTAATTACTTGTATTGTGGTGGAAATCTTAAATGAAAAGATGTCATTTTATCAGATAGGGTTACTGACATTTAATTGTTGTTGATGAATTAAATAGGTAGGGTAATGTGTAAAAGCATTGATGCTCATAGGTTCATCCTTACAATCTTCTCATGAATGGTATATTAGGGCGTAACACCTTGATGCTATGTAGTTCAATTCCTTAAAACCTTAACACTTGTAGTATAATGCTTTTAGATTTTTAATGCTTAATTAGTATTATTGCTCTAATAATTATGCCTTAGAGGATTTTAATGCATGGATTGATTCACTTGTGATAAAGGCGGGTTAATTGCTACCTTATGGATTCTCATGGTTGGGTCGTGCCCTAGTCAACTTCAGCCCTTGAATTATTAGTTGAGTTTAGATTTTAGTATTCAGTTTTGTAAAAAGAATTTACCCTGAATTTAATTCAGTGAAGTGTCTTACAACTTAATAACCTTCCTGTTTCTCTTATTGTTTTACTTTTATGCGAATTTTCCGGTTCGGCAAATTACAATTCATTTCAAGCAAATATGTAACTATTTTTAAAATGGCAATGCTACTAGTATAAGGGTATCTATATGTTCATTTCCGGTATTGGGTCTATGGTTTCATTCATTATTAATAATCATGTAATGTAAATCTTATTGTCAATGCCCCTGGTAAAGGTTAATGTCATGCCATTTGTTATGAAAGTGATAAGGGGATGGAGCGATAATGTTTTAGATGATATTTATGGATGGTTAATGGGTGTACTAGATAACATTCAAGATGTAGGGTGATTGTTTTATCCATTCTCATTTCCTTTATAGTTAGTTGTTATAGATTCTATATTATAACTTAAATTAAGGCCAAGGTGTAAAGTGATGGTTTTTATTGCAAGGTCACTTAAAGGAAATATTGTTGATATCATTGTGGGAATGTGGTTCAATTTGTCGAACTGTACACATATAAAATGCACTGTCTTGGTACCGAGTACAGTCAGTCATTGGGTAACGGAGATACAGTTAACTATTGGTACGTTTTCAAGGCCGGGTGGGCAATTCGTCGCCTAATAGAAGTCAAAGGGAGTAATGGTTGTAATTGAAGTCAATGAGTCCTTCTAGTGGTTGGTCGATGTAGGAGTCCTTCTAACTCCCATCTTCCGTCGAGGTCGCGGATGCCATGGATATTGTAGTACTTGTTTCTATTGCTTTGCGTGGTCTGCTTGAGTCGGGCGTGATATAGACCCCTCCTTGTAGCCTTAGTATATATGTCTATGTTTTTCTACGTCAAGAATACAGTGTCGTATCAAGAGTCTCGGGCCCTTTAAAGGCAGGGTTTCCACTCTTGCGACACACCTGAGGGGATTACTAGTTTCTGCCTGAGCAGTCGGCCAGGAGCCTACCTGACCTTTTCTCTCTCCGGAGCAGAGAACTAGGATTAAACGCTCTGCTTTCCTGTGCAGAAATAGGAAGACCTACTACTATGTATTCTTCCCTCTGTGTTCGTACTGGGCATAACCCAGTATGTCGTTGAATGTTTGCGTACTGCGCCTTATGTCCTTGGTCGTTGTTGTTGTCGTACTTGTGTGCGCCTTGTGTCTATGGTTGTTTATTGCTTGCAGTTGCTCGTTGTGTGCATTTAGTCTTCATTGTGATGAACATCGTGGTTGTGTCTGGATGGTTGTCGGGTGGCGACATAGAGTCAAGTGTGTCTGATTACTTCTACACGTCCGCTCACACCTTAAATAGAAAAAAAAAAAAAAAAAAAATTCTGCACCAGTTATCAGAGTTGTGGTCGTAACAAGGAGGTCGTTACAGACAACCTATGACGGTGTAATAAAACATGTCCTTGGTTGATCCACTTCACTTGACTCGTCTCGGACCGACTCTTTGATCGAGGGACCAAATTCTCTTCTCTTTCACTCTCTACTCATTCAACACTAAGCTCTGATACCACTTGTTATGCAGCGAAAGAAAAAAGAAGGCATATAACAAAACATAAAATAAGTAATATCAAACACGCATTAAACCAAGCACGTCAATCATACACTTGACACAGTGATTTATGTGGAAACCCAATGAGGGATAAAATTGTGACAATGATAATCGATATTCTTTTATTCAAGGGTGAATTACAATAACCAACCGAGGCATACAACCATCCTCTCCTCTCATACACACAACACCTTAGCATTGCATCTTGCTCTCACACACTCATTACACATTTAACTCACACCTCTATGGGTATGCTCGTATATATAACATCTCATCATGAATAGATCACATAGTTACAGGAACAATTCATAAATAGATTGCATGCATGCACATTAACATAGCTGCATGCATGTGCATGTGACCACATGAGGAAATTTGTTGGCATGTTTCCAACAACGTTGTCACGCACTAGTTATGAAACGTTGCCCGGTAAGGAAGGAGACGACGCTCATGTTACCCTGTAAGGAAGGACACGATCCTCAGGAACTAAGAAAATGTGCCATCAGTTCGTTGGCATTTGGTACAACACTTGGTAAAGAAACACAAACGTCTAATAAAAATATGCTACCCTAGGAGCTGTGGTATTAATAATTTGATTGGTCATTGTTATGTTAATGAGTTTAATCTCCCTTTTGAATGGACATGTTTTGTCATGCAAAGAAGTTAATGATCTTGTGAAGACCAAGAATATTCCAAGCATATGAAATAGTGTCCATTAAAAATCCATATGTAATTAATAGGTTTACCCTAACTACATAAAAATGGTGAAAAGAGTAAGGAGTTCCATTTTAGTAAATATCAAAAAAATAAAAAATAGTTTTTACGAGTGTTTTTAAGAGTAGAGTGTAGAAAGACATTTTTAAAAGCAGTCTCTCTATGAAACTCTAGCATGTATATCCAAATCTCATAAATATTTAAAAGAAAAACATTTTACAAGAAAATAAATATTTCTTTATTTAATTAAAAATATAATATTAATATTTGATTATCATGACAGATGCAAATGTAACTAACGTTGTTTGTGCAAAACCTACAACTTGCAAAAGCTATATAATCCGCGTTGCATTAGAAATATCTCTGTCTAAACTTTTGAAAAAATGTTTATCAAATTTCTCAAACCTTCAACGTAGCTGCTTGACAATTTTAATGAAGCTATATAATCCGCGTTGCATTAGAAATATGTCTGTCTAAACTTTTGAAAAAATGTTTATCAAATTTCTCAAACCTTCAACGTAGCTGCTTGACAATTTTAATGTGATTTTAGTAAAACTTAAACATTTATTCTAAAAATAGTTATATTTTTTTGAGGGATTAATCAGCTTTACTTATCGCTTCCGTCGGGGATATATACTAAAGTTTAAAATGTTTTTTCCATTTCCAAACATGGGAATCCATACTTTCAAATCTATAAATTTGAAATTCATACAGAAAACTCTTTAGATATATTTTTGAATGATTTCAAGTGAGTTTAATAATTAAAAATATGTATTTTTTAAAGTAGCATATTCAAATTTAGACGAAATAGGATATGTACACTTTGCTCTTTATCTCTAATTCCTAGCTTAATTATGTCTTTTTATTATTAATGGGTACAATTAATGATCTTTTAACCTTATTTAACTTTAAACTCTAATCTGATGGCTATGCATTGAAGATGCTGGCATATTCTTAGTCGTCCTCCAAAATCAATGAGTCAGATTTATTGTTCATAACTTTCTTGCATTTATCAAGGCATCAGTTAACATGTTTACTTTTTAACATTTACCTAATCACATTAAAAAATTACTGTAAGGATATGTAATTACCACATTTAAATACAGCCTAATGCATTTATCAACCTAATGCAATGCAGCCAAACATTTCATATTACCAGCCACCATCTCATAACGGCCTCCTTACCGCATGTTCGTGGATCGTAAAGTGCCCGCCACGTATTATTTATCTACTGAATTTTATTCCCTGTCGTTACTGTGCCTGCCGCCACCTGCTGGATTTTTATGCCCTCGGTTTACTGTACCAGCCGCCCCTTGTCTGATTTAGATTTATGCCCGAGGGTTGTTGTGAGTGCACTTGCCTACTGGCGCGTGTTTATGTACGGTTCGATTCATATTGCACGGTTAGATTCATTTTTAAATTATTCAATCACATAATCAACTATGATCTTGGGGCTTGCTTAATAATATTAATGAATCTTGTTTAGTTGACAAAAAAAAATTAAATCCATAACATCAGGCATCCATGAATACTTTTTGCTTCCATGGCACTCAGCTTAAGAGAGTGCCCTTTAGATTCATAAAACTTCTTTCGACAACTCTTATATTTACAGTATGAAACGCTCCTCACAGTGTTTAATCAAGTTTTAATTATATGTAAAAATTGTTAACATAAACCATTTTAAATTTATATTATTATTAATTAAAATAAAACAAAATTCCATATAAAACAATACACTTAAGATAAATACAGTTAAGATAAATACGTTTTAATTCGAAAGGTATGTAACTTAGAAAGATCAAATCTTCCTGAAGATGCAGATTATTTAGGTATGCCAGAAAATTTTAAAGAGAGAAAGATACCTTACTACTTAAAAGAAATCTGGAGAGCTCAAACAAAAATTATTCTTAAATTAGTACTTGGTTAGTCAACATTTCAATATCCACTGTATTATATATATCTGTCTTTGCATTCTTTATCTCGTCGAGCAGCATTCCGTTCTGTTTAAGAAAAAAGGAAATTTAAGAGAATGATAAAATTAATAACGCTTATAAAGTGGTTGTTGGTTGTATTTCTTAAAGTAGCATATTCAAATTCAGACGAAATAGGATACGTACACTTTGCTCTTATCCCTAATCTCTAGCCTAACTATGTCCTCTTATTATTATATCTATATTTGCTTCACTTTGTTACCTTCAAAATGTGACCCTTCATATTACATGCATGCCTTCGTAGACAAGTAACGGCAAATTAAATTTTGCTTCTATATGTGTTATATTTATCTATTTAAAGAATTTGAAGCAGAAAAAAAAAAAAAAAGATGGTCGTTGAATTTTTTTAGGTTAAAATAAATTTTTTAAAGTACGTTATAAAATCTAAAGTGGAAAATCAGATGGTTGTTGAATGATTTTGTTTATAATACAAAAGTAGAACAATAAGATGGAATAATTTTGATTAAAATAAAATTTTAAGTTAACGGTACATGTGTTATTTTTATTTATTTAAAAATTTTGAAGCAGAAAAAAAAAGATGGTTGTTGATTTTTTTTTTAGGTTAAAATAAAAATTTTAAGGTAGGTTATAAAATCTAAAGTGGAAAATGAGATGGTTGTTGAATGATTCT
>ML783163.1:860745-873354 GCA_009831015.1 Picea engelmannii | reverse complement strand
GAGGCTTCAATAGCCCAAGAAAACAAAGAAGTTTGAAGATCTTGATTGATGATGAAAAACCCTCTATCATAATGATACAAGAAACAAAATGCAACTCCATAACCATGGAAAAACTAGTCACCAAGTGTTGGAAAGGATGCCAAGCTATAGCAGTAGATGTCGAGGGGGAATCAAGTGGACTAGCCATCCCCTAGAACCCCAACGAAATCATTTTATCTCATTTCTTTATAACATGTCGCACCATCTTAGCGAAATTCCAACCCATAGGATCTGAGCAAACTGGATACATCACCAATGTCTACGGACCGCAAACCCCTCAAGAAAAATTATCTTTTCTTTAGATCCTTTACCACTTAAATCCCCTCATTGAATCGCAGCCCTGGCTCATAGGGGGAGACTTCAATATCATAACATCCCTCTCAGAAAAATGTGGAGGTCTCAATCGTCTAGACCAGGATTCAACTAGATTCAAAGAAACCATCAGTGACCTCGACCTAGTGGATTGGGAAACCACCAATGGAATATTTACTTGGAACAATCACCGCACGTGCCTGCACCAAAGAACTTCCCATATTGATTGTTTTCTTATTTCCAAATCCCTTCTAAAAAAGTATGTGATTAAAGCCTCCATTCTTCCCTTCCATGGCTCGGACCATTGACCCATTATCCTCCACAACGACATTCAAGCTATCCCCAAAAATCGCCCCTTCCACTTTGAATCCTTCTGGCTGACTAATCCTTCCTTCCACTTTAACCTTGCCTCTTGGTGGCAGGTTGCGGCAGTCAACTCAGTTTCCTCAATGTTTAAGTTCCAACAACACATTAAGAACCTGAAACATCAAATAAAGTCTTGGAATCAAGCAGAGTTTGGCAATATCTTTAAAGCTAAAAAGCAACTTCAAGAAAGTATGAAACAAACTCAACAACTGATGATCACTTCGAGTCGTTCCCAGGAGCTTGTAGAGGAAGAAGCATCTCTCATGGCCCAAATAGTAACCATAGAGAAGCAAGAAGAAATTATTTGGAGATAGAAATCAAGAGTCCTCTGGCTAACGGAAGGTGAGAGAAATTCAAAGTTTTTCCACAATTTGATGATTTGACAAAGACATAATAATAGAATTATCTCATTGAGAGACAACCAAGGTAACAAAGTAAGTAATCACCAAGACATTCAATTAGAACTTATCCAATATTACAACTCTCTAATGCAAGAACCTCAGCGAAATAGGACAAAAGCAATCAGAAAGATAACTCAGCACATCCCAAAAATCCTCAACGAATATCATAATGAAGCCATGATGAGGAAAATTACTATGGAATAGATGGAATAAGTGATTTTGGAAATTCCCAAAGGAAAATCACCTGGCCCTGATGGATTTGCAGTGGACTTCTATCAAGCTTACTGGTCGGTAATAAAGAATAAAGTTCTTGAAGTGGCAGAAAACTCTTTAAATTTTCAAAAATTCATCTCCCTCAATTCTACCTTTCTCACTCTCATCCCTAAAGAAGACAAAGTAGAAAACCCCAACAAATTCCGCCCGATATCCCTCTACAATGTTATCTACAAGCTCATCTCCAAAATAATTGTTAATAGACTAAAACCCCTCCTCCCTTCCCTAATCTCCCCAGAGCAGACAAGTTTTGTAGAAGGCAAACAAATCTTGGATATCATAATCCTAACTCATGAATTAATCCAATCCCTCCACACCTCCAAGAAACTAGGTATGCTTATTAAACTATATCTTTCTAAAGCTTATGATAGTTTGAGTTGGAACTATATCTTTAGCATCTTGGACGCCTTCGACTTCGGTAAGAACTAGATTTTGTGGATAAAATATATGATTTTCATGATCTTATTTTCTATCCTGGTAAACAAATTCCCCTCCCTGACCTTCTCCCCATCAAGATGCATTTGTCAGGGAGAAACTCTCTCACCCTTCCTCTTCATCTTGATGGCGAAGGGTTTGGGCAGGGCTATTAAGGCAGAGGTGGTGCAAGGGAGTTGGAAGGGACTCTCTCCTCATGGGGAAGAATCACTTGCCACACATAAACAATTTGTGGACGACACAATGTTAATGGCTACTCCAACAGTAAAATAAGACCGTACAATAAAGCAAGTTATTCACGACTTCTCAAACACTTCAGGTATGTTCATCCATGAAGAAAAGTCCCAACTCTTCTTCTTTAAAAACCCCCATCCTATACAACGCCACTTAACATGAATCTTAGGCTTTCAACGATGCAAGTTTCCCTCCAAATATCTAGGAGTTCCCCTAACTGAGAACTCCTTAAAGAAGAAATCTTTGGAAGACCTTCTTGAAAGTATGGAAAATAAAACTGGATAACTAGGCCTTTCACTCTCTCAACATTGCAAGCAGACTCATTCTCATCAAGTCTGTCCTCCAAGCGATGCCTATATACCATCTCTTAGTAATAGCAACCCCAAAATATATCCTCAAAGTTATTTGTAACCTTCATAGAGATTTCCTACGGGGGAGTTCTAAGAACAAAAATAAATGGGCTTTAATGGCATGGGAAATTGTTTTTCTTCCTAAATCTAAAGGCGGTCTTAGTCTGAGGGATCCAGAAACTCTTAGCCAAACCCTTGGTGCCAAGATCTGGTGGTGTTGGATAACCAAACCCTAGATAGAATGGGAAATCTTCTAGAAAATAAAATATTCCCAAAATCAGCAAGTGAGTCAAATTATTAGAATGAGTAATGCCCCCACGGGTTCTAGCCTATGGAACTTAGCCTGTCATAATCAACACTTAATCCAGGAAAAATGCTTTTGGGAAATAAAAAATGATAAGGATTCTCTTTTCTGGGAGGACGCATGGCAACAACTCCCTAGATGGACCAACCAACTATCTCTTCTTAGTCTGCAATTAGAAACAACAAAATAGAACAAGACTAAGGTGGCACACTACTAGTCAACATAAACAAACCCTAGCCGTTGGGGACAATGGCTCCCCCCTCATCAATGGACTAGAGCTATAGGCCATAACACTTTAGAAGGTTTTCTAGCGAACCTCAACAAAAGGAAGATAATATGCTCTAAACATTCAGACTGCCTGAGATGGGGCACATCTACTACATGAACCTTCTCAACCAAAGAATATTATGCAATAGAAACCAAGCACTCGAAGCTCCCACAAGCTTCCATCTAGAACAAGATCTGGAACCAAAACCTTTGGCCGAAAGTCTTGACCTTTCTTTGGTTTCTTACTCATAATAAAGCCCTTACCTGGGATAATCTTTGTAAAAAGGGCTTCTCAAGTCCCTCCTGATGTCCTCTCTATTTGTCGCAAGAGGAGATAGTAGAGCATCTCTTCAACACTTATCACTATACATAATACCTACAGACCTTCATGGACGTTCTCTTCCGCCGCTTAGGACGCATCAGACACTCTATCTGAGCTACTTTAGAACTATGGCCATCTTCTATTACTCAGAACCCTATAGCTAATAGAGCCTGGAACCTTTTACCTGGATTTCTTACTTGGGAATCCTGGAAAGAGAGAAATCGTAGAATCTTCAAGCTAAAATCTCTCCCACCTGTATATTTTTAAAACAAGGTCATCAACTCATTCCAAGAAACTATCTTGGCTCAACCCTGGAAGAAAGAGGACTAGAAAGCTAACCCTTATGAGTTCTCTATCTTCCAAGCCCTCAACCTCAAAGCCAACCTAACTCCCTTAAGCCAAATCTTTGTCCCCTCCCATCCAACTTCGATTTCCCTATGGAATCCCCCTCCATAGAGGTTCATCAAGATTAACTTTGATGGGGCCTCTAAGGGTAACCCAGGTCTTGCAAGGTATGATGGAGTCTTCAGAAACAACCGAGGAAACATTTTGAGAACTTATGGAGGAAAGATGGGGGTAAACACCAACAACTCAACGGAACCTCAAGATCTTGAAGAAGGTATTCATATAGCCTCGGCTCAGGGTTTCACCAAGCTCATCGCAGAAGGAGACTCCCAGATAATCATCAACATGCTTAAGAGTCTGCAACATGGATCTCCATTCTCAAAAAACTCCAAAAGTTGGAGATTGGAATCCAGTCTGGAGACCATTCAACAAACTCTCGCCTTAATTTTGGTGATCATTCTCAGCCATGTTTTCCACTCAACCAACAAGTTGGTGGACTAGCTAGAAAACAGAAGCCTAAGAACAACAGAAGACGCGTGGGACAAGCCTTAGAACCCCTATGAGGCTAAATCTTTTTCCTTGTCTTGATCCACAATTTCAAGAAAGGACTATCAACCCCAGGAACATGAGCATGGGAGTACACCAAGAGAGAGGCCATATCCCCAAGAAGCAAGTGGGATCATCAACACAAAGTCCCCCTTGGAGGCAAACATTGAGTGCGTGAAGGGACATCTAGACAATTACCTATCATTGGAGATGAGGGACCCAACTCAGAAAGAGGATTATAGACAAGTAGGTGAAGGAGACAACCCTTCCTTCCACATCAACAATCAAACCCGAGTAGGTACTCAGCCTCAACAAACTTGGAAGGCAAGTTGCCTTGAAACTCTAGACCTAAGAATATTAACAAGCTCCATGGGGTTACCAACAATAATGACGAATCAATCTTCCCCAGATGGGGTGTTTGGGAAGAGAGCAGAAGGGAGAACCCCCCCCGAGACAAATAGGAGGAATAATAATGGCAAAGCCACCCATTACAAAGATCTTGCTTCGCAAACCTCACCTCTAGCGTGTGGACAACACCAACTTTTACGAGCTCCTGAGCGATCAGATGATGGTAGCCAAAGGGACAACAATCACGGTCGTTGCTTTAACCACAATGCCAATAGATGACATGACCCCTCCATTGGCATACAACTACAACATTTAAAGCATTTTGCTCCTCTCAAGACGTAGGGAAGGGTAGACCATGTGGCCTCCCATGAGTTTTCATGCCAGTTAAGTCAAGTGGACGAGGAACAATGCCATGTGGACTCATCTAACTTCTTCTCCACTCCATCTAGCACCCAACGACAAGACCCTAGCACTGACACTTCATATCAGTAGTTAATGAAGGGGCTCCCCCCCTCCCCCTCGAGGCAGCTAAGGTCAACAGACATGGGATCTCCCATGAGTCCTTGGATCTAGGAGGGATTATGAGGAACAACCAACAAGGACGCGGGGATGTAGCTCTAAATGAGAGTTATGAGATGTCCTCTCGCCGCCTAGACTCATTCTTGCCTCCATGATATGCCACTCTATGACGATCTTTGCATACCAAATGAGGAATGAGACCCTTAGCCACTTATTGATGCCTGCTCGACAACTCGAGAATTTGGTTCTAGACCTCAGGTCCCACTCCTTTGATAGCGAGTGGCCTTATTTTCCCCCTCTCTCCACCTTGTATCATCCTTCATTACGTGCCCTCATTCATGACACCATGGCTCCTAGGAATGGTTATTCTTCTAGCTACATATGTGAAACCAGAAACCCAGGGGATTCCTCTCGAGGCGTCAAGAAGAGGGTCGTCCTGACTCAAGAGTTCAACAAGAGGCATACAATGTGGCCATAAATTATGAAGCAAATACTCAATGATTCCAGAGAGCTATGGAGGAAGTGGAAGACACAGTCAGTTTAGAGAGGGAAATGACTACTGACTCTGAAGTAGCTGAGACCGATATTCATTGGGTCCCAGATGTTGGACATACAAGAGGTCATGACACCCGTTATTGGAGGATTGTTGAATTATACTAGCACATTAAGACCTTTTATGGGGAAAATGCTCCAAACAAGGGGAGACACCCAAAATATTGTCCATCTTCAACGCGATGGTCTCCATATGATGGTGAGAGATATCCTCACTCGTCTCCTGCCGACTCACTAGAATATGCCACCTCCCCCAGCCGTTTGTCATCAACAATCAGGGCTCAATGAAGATCAACTAGCAAATCCTCTGACCTCCTCGACGAGGCCCTTGGCCCTTTGAAATTGGGTACCAAACTAAGCTTTTTGTATAATGATAGTTAACAATAGGCCTAGGCTTGGAATTTATCAAATACGTTATCACACAACATAATAAATTACAAAATCCATGTTATGACGAACTACACATTCAACAACAAATAACATACCATATATGGAAAGTTCATAACAAGTAGTTCACCTTAAAACAATGGGATTGACACCCCACTATGAAATCCTCGTGAAACATTACAAAATATTCGTTCTCTCAATATTCTAAAATATGTACATTGCAAAATGTTTCAACAAGTCCTAGCTTATGTGTACATTGGAAAAAGTTTGAGTAAAGCATGTCTGATGCATTAGAGGTGTAGGATATCAAATAAAAGTGGTTATCAAATAAATAAAGAGTGAACCACTTTGTAAGGCATTGTAAATTTTAAAAATTATTAAACCTATAAAAATTGAACACGTGAAAATAGATGCCAACCATGATGCACATTATTCAGTGTGATTTTTTTTTGGAAACATTGCTACTATGAAAATTGATATTGATAGACTAAATGATTTTTCAAATAAACTTTTTCCGAAATATCTTGTTGAAGTGGAAATGAATTTAGACCAGTGTACACAAATTGGAGACCTGTATTGCACATTGTTGGTAATGGAACAAGTGAGATAGCCATGTAGTGGCTAGTCGTTGCCACTCCGTATGAAGTCGTTGAGACTAGCCACCACGTATGAAGTAGTTAATTATATGATAAATAACTACTTTAATTACATCATAAATATGGTCTTATATGAAATGTTATAAATTTATTCATTGTTCTCATTGTGTTTTGCTTTCAATGTAAGTAATTCTTTTTTGGAAAAAATAGTTGAAAATTGTAATAAATAGTTACTAATATTTGTTGACTATATTCTAAATTTAATTAAAAAAAAATAGTTGAAAATTGTAAAAAATAGTTACTAATATTTTATAAAAAAAAGGAATTAAACCCTTTCAAACAAATGTTCAAAAAAAAAATATCTAATTTTCATTTTCCATTATAAAAAGGATAAAAACACTAACTACCTTGAGTTTGTGCAAAAGGGGGTTAGAATTTGATCACATTGAGTTTTTTTTTTCTCTATTTCTTATAAAATAAAATTGTGTTTTTTTCAATAACTTTAAGTAGGACAATTATTGACACAATTTTGAGAAATTTGCAATACCTTCTAATCATAAAGAATAAATTTATTGTAACAAATAAAATATATCGTAAATTTTGTAATATTCAAATGATGCCTTATTGGTGTACTTGGCACTCTCAATCCCCATCCTTTATAACTACAATTTTTGGTGCCATAGTGCTCCTTAAGAAAATATGGCATTGCTTATAGTATATTGTTAATTTATCTAAAAATTGTAATTAGCAGTTACCAATTTTTTATGAGAAGGGACTAAAGCCTCTAAAACAAATGTCCAAAAATATATATATAATTTTACTTTTTCATCATAAAAAAGAATAAAAATATCGATGGCCTTGAATTTGTGCCAAAGAGAGTAAGAATTTGACGAAGTTGAGAGTTTTTCTTCTCCATTTCTTATAAAATTCTAATGTGTGTTTTTTAAACCGTAACTGAAAAATATTTGATTATAAAAAGAGTCGTAGCATGACTAACATTAGTCGTACAAACACTGTCGATTGGGAATCTTGTATATTTCCAACCTCCCTTCACAGAATAAGGGGGAGAGAAATCAAATTTTCCTACAAGGGAATTTCACACCAGTTTCCTGAGTACATGGATAGATTCTCACAAATTGATTATAGAGTGAAATATAGAAACATAACATAATTTTTTTGTTTGTTTGTTAATTTGTTTGGATTTGCTGGCTGGGGGATTAACCTGTGGCTTGAGAAATCACGACTCAGGGGCATCTAAGCCGTCAAAATCACCCAGGGATCGCACCCGGCCTGAGCCACACCAACCCTTAACATGGTTGGATTTTTTGTCTCCGCAGGTTTCGAATCGGTGACTTTAACAACACAGAGTGGCTTAACAACACACTCCGTCACCGACTGTCCTACACCTCAGGGACAGAAACATAACATAATTATCTTAGGAGAAAGTCAATAATTTTTTGACGTCCCAAGAGAATATTTGTTTCTACCTCATAAGCTATCCAGTCCCAATTGGATTTCCTTTCCTTTGTAAGAGGAGGGGAGGGATTTGGAGCCTTTTTATGGACTTCAACAGAGGAGAAGGATTTAGAGGACTCAGGATGGACCTGCACTTTAGGGTCCACCTCTTTTTCCTCTTCTCGACCTAAGTCCTTTTCTTCCTCCTTTGTTTCCCTTGCTTCCTTTTCTTCCTCCTCTAATGCCCCTGTCTCTTCTTCATTTTCCTCTTCTTTTTTTTTGCTTCCTTCTCTTCTTCTTGGGCATTAGCCACTCGATCTTTGCAGTATGGTTTTGTACTATTACCAAGATGAGTTAGTCCAAAGTTGAGATCTAATGTCTATTCCTCTTCGACTTCCTTCTCTGTCTCTTTAGGATTTACTTAGCCATCTAAGTTCCCAATAACTTCAAATTTATTATTGCTTGATGTGGGTGGGCCCTCTCATGTTGGCTTTGAGAGAGGTGGCTCCTTACATTGATAATTTATGTGCTTACTTGGAACCATCTTGTACTCTAGTTTCTTTATTGACTGTTGTTTTTATAGATGAATGCTCTTCTTGGAGTTTTGGATAGTTTTAAACAAAATGTCCATAAGCATGGCATACTATGCACTTTAATGGGATCTCTTCATAATCTAATGCTTGGTGGCGACTCTACCCATTTAGATTGATTTGCAATTTTTTTGGAAGTCCCTTCTCCAAATCTACCTCCACACATATTCTCGCACAAGAATAAAGATTTCCTTTTGGTTTTGTTTAGTCAATGTAACGACCCAATTTGTTTCCAATATCTCCGAGGGAGCTCTCATCCTAGAAAATTAGTAGGATATGTTGTAATTTAACCCACAATAGGGCTATTGTAATCTCATTTTCTGGATTGAAGTCAAGGGTCCATGGGGATAGATACATTCCATGGCTCCCATAAAGTATGGACTAGATTTAAAAAGAGAAAGACATAATAACCACAACAAGAGGAAAATGATGTTACTTGACCATTGATCTTGGGGGGCCATTGCTCTTATACCTAGTTTTCCACCTCTTTTGGGCTGGACCAGAGGCTTGTAAACTTTTCAACCAAATCACACTCAGATAGAATGAGGGTTTTCCTTCTTGGCTTTGAAGATGAGAGATCCAGTCGGGGGATGGAATCCAATTTTTTTACAAATTGTTGTTGTTGAGGGTGATTTCATTTATTAGGGTTCAGGGATTAAACCAGAGAGTTAAACATCTCTGTCTCCCTGAATGCATCTCTTATATTCTCTTACAACCTTTATCTCTAACAAGTAGTGGTGGCAACACCTTCCTCTAGCGACTAGGACAACCCCATGTAGTTCCCTCCATACCAATGACCTCAAGCATAACACCTAGTGAGGCAACAACTTCCTTACTAGTGTGTCTAGGGTGATTTGGATTCGACAATGACATGCTTCAATGGATATGGTCCACTAAAATTCCATGCCCATGAATATTGTACCCACAACTTGCTTATATCTAGCTCAAGAATGTTTGAGGCGACCATAGTTTGATCTCTATTTCAGGTAGTGATTAGAGTAAAACCTAGGCATAGAAGATCACTCTTCTACTCATATTCCTTCTTCCAAAACTTTGGTTTTAGAGGAATACCCATTGTGTGTTTTTCAATAACTATACTCAAGACAATTATTGACATGATTTTGAGAAATTCACAGTACCTCCTAATAACAAACAATAAACCTAGTATAACAAAGAAAATATGATGTAAATTCTCTAATCTTCAATTGACGTGTTATTGACCTTCCTAGGCACCATCAATAACACATCCTTTATAACCATAATTATTGGTGCCATAGTGCTCCTTAATAAAGGGTGAATTTTTTATTTCCCAGGTTACAAAGCCCAGGGAAAACCCTCGAGTACTTCCCCTAATTTTGAGGATGGTACCCAGGGTAAACCCTAGAATCTTCAAGGCACAAGGCTAGTCAACAACAAGGACCTAAGCCATTGCAACAATATACTCATTATGAGCTCAACATGTCACTTGTGGGAATTGAACCCGTGTGGGGACGATAATAATCACTCCTCCCAACCACTCGAGCTAAACCCAATTGACATTAAAGGGTGGACATTGCTTAAAGTAGATTCTTATATTGGTTGAACATTGTAATTAATAGTTACTGATACTTCACGACAAGGGACTAAAGCCCCTAAAACAAATGGTCAAAGGAAGATATATAATCTTCATTTCTCATCATAAAAAGGGATGTAATTACCAATGACCTTGAATTTGTGCAAAAGAGGGTTAGGCTCTTACCACATTGAGAGTATTTCCTCTCCATTTCTTATAAAATTCTTGTTTTTGTTTTCCAATAACTTTAAGTAAGAAAATTATCGACACAATTTTGAGAAATCGACAATGCCTCCTAATAACAAAGAATAAACCTAGTAAAACAAACCAAATACGATGTAAATTCTCTACTATTCAAATGACACCTTATTGGTTTACATCGATCCCCCATCCTTCGTGTTGTGGCCGCAACAACCCCCCTTTACTTTTGCTTTTACAAGAGAAAGAAAAGCCCCCCCCCACTAAAATTTCAATCTTATTGCCTAATCCTCTACCGCTTGAGCCTAATGTTATGTCTTTGCCTACTTTGAGGGAGTTGGGGGGTTTATCTTGTTCGATGATTATTTTGATGGGTGCTGATTATTCCTTTCGATCTGATGATTTCAAATGTATTCATTATGCTTATTGACCTATGATGTTTCATTGATATTTGTTTTTGGACTATTCGTTGATTCTGAAGTGTTTGAGAGGCCTATGGGGAAATTTGTTCATCCTTTTCTAGAATCTTGACTTTATTCCTTATCGAGCTTCCCATTTTCTTATTTCCATGAGGTCCTAAGCTTCTAAGGCTGTTGGATCCACCTTCACTGCAGACTTGTTCCTGAGCTTCTTCGGATTGATCTCTAATGGATTCTTCTTTTTGCCTTTCCTCTCTCCCGAAAACTAGGCCCAAGGTCTATTGGGTTTTCTCCTTCTTTTCCTCTATTATTTCCTTTAACCAAATCTCATAGTTGGATTATGATCATCAAGAGCTTTACAATCACTATAACCATACTTAAATCCGAGTTCCATATTGAAATTTATGGCTTCCTGAAGTTTCCTAAGCCAAACTCACCTTTTCCACCTCACTGCCACGTGGTTCACTCTCGCTTGTTTCATCTGACTTGGTGTTGATGCATGGTGTTGATGTGGCATACACCACATGCCCTGATCATCGTCAGGGTTTGTCTTGATTCTTCTTCCCAGCCTTCCGATCACATACTCTGACAACGACGTCAAAGCTTAATCATCCCTGGCATTCACACTCTTCATTGTCAGAGTCCTTCTCCATCAGAGTAGACCTACTCCTAATATCATAAATCACTCTGACGACCCTCCCCCAATGAATGGTTGGGATTGCATTTCACTCACTACTCGATTAACGATCTTCATTCGTTCTCGGAGTTGATGGCCTTACATCTACAATACCCACAATGAAAAAATTTATTTTTGTTCCTCAATTAGAAAATGTTCCTTCATTGCCTCCGATCGAATCCTTGTCTTCTTCTTTCACATAAAAATGTTGTTCGAATCTAAATTCTTTGGTGAATTATGCAGGCTCTTTTGAAGCTAAGCCCCTTTTCCTTCCAAGCAACCAACATCAGGACCACACAATTATTACTTTTCAAAGTTTCACAAGCCTAAACCTCGAGCAGATTGCCAAAGCGAAACTATCCCAAGTTATCGATCTATTCCCTGAGTGAATGGTCAGATCTTTTTTGTACAACAATATTTGGGTTACAACTTTGGATGGCCATAGTTAACACTTTGAACGGTCTCCTTCATACTTGAAATGAATTTTAATCGTGACCGTTGATCTTCACTGAAAGGACAATCCAAATATTTTGTATGTAAAACGAATCTTTGGGGGAATATTCTTTGATACCCCTTGTTGATACCATGAAACCCCATAAGACTTCTGGACATCGAATAATCAACTACAAATGTGCGTCATCACCCCTTTTTCTGGCTTTCACCTTCGACACAAAAATTGAAGAAAGAATATTCTTGGATCCCTTTTCACCGACACATTAGAGCAGACTGCGAAACAACTCCCCTGATGGATGATATAGATTTCTCCATATCTGTTGAACGACTATATCTCGCTCTCAGAGTTAATACATCGGGATGGGAATTGAACAGGAGATAGGAAGACTTTGATGCAAAGTTAAAAACACACACTCTACCATTTTCGAGGTCTGATGGAAAATTGACCATAACTGTTGATCCGGTGGTTTTCTCTTTTGTAGGTTCAAGAATTAATGGTCCAAATTAACCCACGAGCCTCATCAATGGCTGTTGAGTGAGAAATTTTAAACAACCATAATTTTTTCTACAAATGTCGGAATGAGGCCTGTGATACCTCATTGGAAAGGTATCGGGAAGAGTAACACAATGGTATGGGTCTCCAGGCTGAACAAATGATAGATGACATCAT
>ML783163.1:846706-860740 GCA_009831015.1 Picea engelmannii | reverse complement strand
AAATATAGAAAATCGACAACCACAGATTTGGGGGGGGGGGAATGGCCATACCGACTTCGAGTAGTCATATCCGGGGCTACGAGTAACGAAATTAAGCCCAAGATAGCTCAATAGAAAGATGGAGAAGAGAAGAACAAGATGGAATAGAAAATGTGGGAAGACTAAGAGTGTAAATTTCTTGAAAATGCAAAACACATATGAAACCCGAATTCAAGTGAAGAACCAACTATATAGACTTCAAAATTCTATGTATCAAGCTACAAGCAACAAAACATACCCAACAATAGCCCAATGGAAAGTTGAGACAAAGGAGAAGAAGCCAAAAGGATTTCAATCAGTGGGCAGAAGCTAAAAACATCCAAAATTTTTAGATTAATAGAAAATAACGCCAATGGGTTGAGTCAATGATCGTTTTTAACGAATATCATTTGTAAATTACCTTAGGGATAAAATGATCACTCATGAGTCTGTTTGGATTCTCTTTGTAACACTCACTTGTCTATTTTCTAAATGTGAGAAAGGAAATGAATAGTCATGATAATTGAAGAATCTCTCTCTTGTCTTATAAAAGATAACTCAGAGGATAGAAGATCAAACTTTTTCCCTTTGTAACAGAAGATGGTACTATTATCTCTGAGTAATAAAGAACAAGAGGCATTTTGAAGTCATAATTGTTTGCAAATGATTGTGGGGCTATTCTTCACTTGTATTTGTGGTTTAAGTTTTCTGGGTATTGATCATATGAACTATTTATGTGTTTAGTATCTAGAATCTTTTGTTGTTTTGATTTCTTATGAGTGCAGGGATGATGTTACAGATTTTCTCTTCAACTAATTGAGATGGTTTCTACAATATTATTATGCTAACATGTTTGGGTTGTCGTGAACTATTTATGTTGTCTAGAGATTACCTTTCACTGTACTCATCTATTACCTTTGCTCCCGGGATAGGTTAGAAGTAGTTAGATTCGATTAGTTTCCTTTAGTTAGATTAGTCTTAGAATTAGTTAGAACTCTTTGGGGGGTAGTTCGTTGTCTTTCCCCTTTTTTGTTTTTTAATTCTGAGTGACAACGAGGCCCATATACTCACGAGAAACACTACTCCAAACGAGAGTAGGTCCAACTGGGACCTGACATCGGGCATTTTCCCTCATCTGCTTGACAGGCCATTTAGACTCATCAACACTTCGTAAATATAATTATTAGTGTCATAGTGCTACTTACAAAAAGTGTTCAATAATGTATCCTATTTTTTGATCTCTTGACATTATTAAGTTGCATGCAGGATTTTGAGTCACAAATGTGGCGACTTTTTATGACTTGGAGTTTCTTTGTTGCTACGATCCTTCCATTTGTATTTTTGGGGTCATTCTATTGCATTTTATCATTTCAAATACCATGTGACTGCAATTTTAATTTCAATATAGATATTTGGGAATTCTACAAAACATAGAGTTTGCAACATCGTAGGGGAATAATTCATAGAACGAAGATTTGTGAATTAATAGAAGGATGCATGCTAAAATTAGGTGGTATCCACCAAAGAGTCACTTGTTCAGGTTACAAAAATTTATAAAGCTAGAATAATAACAAAGACCAAAGCAATGTAAGTATAGGTTGGACAGACCCACGTAGAGAGTGCAAATGCAAATGCTAAAGGGTCAAATATTAGGTTGTTGAGGCTCGTAGAGGCATATTAAATAAGAGGGCCAAAGAACATAAGGACATGTTGAAAAGATCAACAATGTTGTAAGGACAAGTTGCAGACATATCAATGTTGCAATGACATTTTCTGGACACTAGTGCCACAATCACAAGTTGTAGTTGGACCCAAAGGGAGAGTTAACAAACTTGAATGGATTGTGAGACCTACAGCCAATTCAAATTCACATTGTGGAATCTAGATCTATTGTTATCCCACATTACGAGACCAAGAGCTAATACAACACAACGTTATGGGACCTAAATTTCACTGCAACTCCACATTGTGAGAACAAGACTAAGAGTTACTAAACTCAACATTATGGGACCTAAAGATATTGCAACTCCACATCGTGGGTCCTAGAGATACCACAACTCTACCTTGAAAGACCCTATAAGGATTGAAATTATCATTGACCCAACCATGGCATTGGATTGCAAAATACCCAATGAGGTAGCAATGAATGAAAGGCAAAGAGTTAGGAAGATTAATTAGTCGAGAAGACCAACCATTCAAGAATCGCTATAGAAATTACTTTTGAAATTTTACCATGATGGATGTTACATTCCTCAACATCCCCTTTTGATAATGTAGCCTTGTGTAAATAGAAATACAACCATAGAGAACTTCATAACTTTTGGCTTTTGGATTTTTTCTTCTCTTGTAAGCTTCTTAGTAGTTAGCTTACCCAACAATGCAAGATAAAGCTAGGATATATAGATCTTGGTGGAAAACTAGCCATCTTATGTTAGTGTAGCTATTCTTTCATCAACCGAATAAGATGAAGATATCCATTGGCAAATCATGTGCATGTGACTGGTTCTTCTTCTTGCACCTTGCATCGACATAATTTAACACTTGTTAGTGATTGCATCATTGAAAATTGTATATGCAGTGATTTATGTAAGTAATACACAAAGGAATATCAAATCTACTAAGATGTATGACAAGTCATCCAATTAAGCATAGCCCATAACCACATATAATAGTGTAGTCATGTGTACGAGCCACCCAAGTGGAGATCCCAAGGACACCTTCACAAAGAGAACAACCCTGTTTGTAAGAGCAAGTGAACAACCAATACCACATTGACTTAGTCAACAATAGTAAGCACCACTGAGCTAAGTCCAAAAGTACCACAAGCAAAGTGGATACTTTGCCATCAAAGAAACTTTGTTAGCCTTTAGTGTGGTATAAAAGACATCAAAATTCAAACATGTATTTTAATGATTGTCGAACACAAAATTCAAACAAACACTTGCAACACACACCATACTACTGCAAACAACAAAGGGAAGACATGAACTAGATAATACCTTTGTATAGTACAAAGAGGTATTTATCAAAAGGAAGACCCTAAGAGTTCAATTCAACATGAGATAGAATTCATGTCTGATTCAACCTTACCAAACACCATCCTATACCAAACCTCTTTGTTGGAAAGTGAGAGGAAATAAAGAAGTGTAAGAGCTCATTGAGCTAGGAGTAATCAAGTAGAGTACGTCACTATGTGGATCACCAATAGTGTTGATCCCATGAACTTGAACATATGTGGTGAATATGTGCTGACTATTGGACATTGAACAAAGTGACTATTGAGAATCAAAACCCGCTACCAAAGGTAGATGATCTAATTAATTAATGTTAGGAAACCTTATACCTTACAAAGTTAGATTTGGAATTCAAATGATAGTAGGTGAAAATTAGAGATGAAGACACATAAAACACAACCTTTAAGATAGAGCAAGGATCATATAATGGATAACAATGTGTTTTGGCTTATGTAATTCTCCAACCACTTTTATGAGATTAATGAATGATGTATTAAAATCCTTCCTTGACTCTTTTGTCATTGTATATTTGGATGAAATCCTAGTATTCAATGAGGTTTGGGATGAAAATTGTGACATTTGGTGATGGTATAACAAACATTCTAGAAACACCAACCACAATCCAACTTGAGGAAATGCTAGTGAGTTCACGACTAAATCATCTGTGCACCTAGTCTTCCTAACCAACAAAGGATAATTGATATTCAACCTATGAAAAGGTAGAGCCATATGATATGCACCAGTCTAAGAAACTTAATTGATTTAAGCAGGTTTATGATACTTTCCATTGATGTGGCATCAAAAAAATTTCAATAACCCAATTGAAATAACATTAATATGTCATTAGAGCACCCATAGGGGGCTTGGGATAGACTAATTTGGTATTAAACCAAATTTCATATTCTTTGTGAGATGTGGACAAGGTCATCAACCAAATCATTTAATGGTTCACAAGAGGAGACAATCTAAGGTTAAAGGGGATAACTGCATAAGTTCAAGAACGATAATGGGAACACTATTGATTTTTTCCTCAAAGATTAAGCCTTGGTTAGGTAAGGTTTTAAAAGGTCTTATACAGACTAGAAGAAAGTATGATGGATGTCCAATTGATTCTCAAAGAACATTTTCCCCTCAGAATACAAATCGTCCCACCCTCAAGCCCATAGGGAGAATGATATCGTCGATACCTTACTATCCCCATTAACAATTGGCTCATGAAGAGCCCCAATCAATAATCATATCACAAAGAGCGAACATGTCACAAGAAGGATTTGAACCCAAGTGGAGAGGATGACATTTATTCTCTCAACTATCTGAGCTATACCCAATTGAAAAATCCTCATATAACATGCAAGAGTGTTAAGCTAATTAATGCTATTAATATTTTCAATGGAAGCAAATCAATCAAGGCACACTTTGGGATTCCATAACATTATCTATTGATAAATTTGAGTGCGGGAATTGTGTGATTCAATTAAATATGAATTGAATTTAGAGATTGAGGCTATCAATGGAAGTATGGACATAAAGAAGCTCGATAATTTCTTGTGCTAACTGGAAGTGTATTTTGGGTGTCAAGGTATATCCAACTTGCAAAGGGTAACATTTGCTAAGATGAAAATGTCCCTTAGTGTGTTGTTGTGGTGGGAAAGTTTCTCTAAGAGGAAAAGGCAACACGTGAGAGTGAGACTTCCCGTTCTCAATTATAAATATTTCAAGCATATACTATAGAAAAATTGTACTAGTCAAGCATGTAAATAAATTAATTCAGTGGTGCTACTCGAGGTAGAAATTGGGATAGAAAGTGAGTGACAATACCACAATGTTCAACAAGTACATCATTTTTAACATATATAATGTTGACTTATTGCTCTGTAGTGAGTTACTTTATTACATAATTGTTAACATATATAATTTGACTTATTTCTCTCTAGTGAGTTACTTTATTATTTTAATAATAAAACATATTTTTGTCTTATTTTTAGGAAATCAACTCATTATTCATTGTGTCAAAATAGTCTAACAATAGAGTATGAAAATATTTGGAATCGAATAGACTATTACTGTGCTTGATAAGAGTATATGTAGAATCTATTAAACATTCCTCTGTTTCTATACAAGAAACTTAATGAGAGAGCATGTCATATTCTTTACTTATGTTTGAATGATGGGTTCATTTTCTGATAGACATTCTATTGATTTGGCATGCTCACCATAATCAATACTTAGTATAGGATCATCTTGTAGATCAGTTTCGTCAAATGGTAGTACTTTCTATGTGGAATGCTCCCTCTTGTTCAATGTCAAAGTTTGGTGAGTCAGCCTTACATGCATATGTGGATGAAGGATCCAATTGTGACTATTCTTGGTTTTTCTGATCTTCCTCACCTGCTAATGGTGGTTCTTCCTCTCCATCAATGGAGAGAACATGAAAAAACCAATCATACATTTTTTTCTTGGATAACCTATCATTTTCATGAAAGCAATGATTTATTAGTAGAAACCTCATACTAAAATCTTTTCTAGAGTTATGCTTCTCTTTACCATTCTCATCTAGTTCATGATATAATGCATCTACTTGATAATTAGCATAAGAATCTAAGAAGACTTTGCTAAATTGCTTCCAACTATGAATGGATTTGGATGGTAATGCCTTATATCAATCTTGAATTTGTCCTTAAAAATGAGGGAGAATAAATTACTACTAAATTGTCTTGAAGAAGATGTTGGATGGTAACACCTTATATCAATCTCGAATTTGTCCTTCAAAAGTGAGGGAGAATAACTTACATCTAACATATTCTTCAAGATCATTTAGTAAACCAAATTTAAGCTCGCATGACTACCTATGTATAAATATAGTGGTTTCCCTTATGCCATTAAGCTTTGGTAACTTGGGAAAGATTTTTACTACCATTTTAAGGATATCTTGTAATGGTATTGAAAGACTTAAACCATCACCATCATCCCATGTAAGAATATGGAAACAAGCCATGAGCAGTGAACACATTATTAAAAAGAATAACTCCACATGGGTAAACTTGCCATCCTCCCTACACCTAACACCAAAAAAGTTGACATGGAAAAATGTTCCCTCATCAACATCATAGGTTCACTTGATGAAAGGACACAATTAGACCTTCCTTTGTTCAATATGGTGAACCCTCCAAATTATGAATCAATTGTCATTGTTGGTTTTATGATTTAAATTTAAAATGAAAATGAAAGGCAAATGGAAAATGTAGACATACAATGAAACTATTTAGTTTAATCTATTTCGAGAAATTAAAGAACAAATAAATATAAATCCAATAGAAATGAATGCAAGCAATAAATATGAATAAAATGCAGAATTATCAATTTCATAAAAAAATATGGAATAACTAATAAGAAACTAAGGTGAACCTGTTAAATTGAAAACTACAACACCATATCCATATTGTCAACACATTTATAAGCATGAGTAAAAATAGATAGAAAAAACATGAGAACTATGCAACTATAAGATCCAATCTTACAATGATTCTAGGAACATATGAATAGCAAAGAATAGTCCTAATTGAGCCATACACCATAATCATTCTTCAAAAAAGTGTGGCCAACAGGCTTCTCAGTTAATAAGTGAACTTACAATGCCAAACAAAAAGCCCCTTTCTCCAAGAGTGCAAAGGTTGTTTTATAGTATTTCCCATGACTGTTGGCCTTTTACCTACTCGATTCTTGGCCTTCCTATCCCACTTTACAATTTTTTTCTTCATCTGGATAACATGATGAATATATATTTTCAATAAACATATTCTTAATTACATATTTTCTCCATCCATGTGCACTTGCAACCGAAATCATGTCCTTTAGTGCTTACAATCCCAACAAGACTTTGAGCACTAGTTTCCCTCATACATTATGTTTTGGTGACTTGCACGTTATGGGCCTTATGTCTTCTCTGCTTTGGGATTTACACATTCTTGAAGGCCATATTCACCCTTGCTTCTTTGTTTGGTCTTCTATTGTGGGGGTAGCTCAATATTTTTCTTCTTCCTTTATTGTCAAACCTTGCTTGGGATGTTCCTTTTTCCATTTGCACATGAGTATTTTCCTTTTCCATGCTTCAAATTTTCCCTTAAATTTTCTCATGCTACTGCATCCAGACTTGCACTTCTTGATATGGGAGTGTCATAAGGTTATAAAAACAAGATTAAGAAGAATAACTGAATGGAAATCAGTATAACTTTGATTCCCTTGGGTTGAGGCCTAGCTTGGTGTTATGTTAAGAATTTTGAATTTGTGATAGGGCCACATCATGATTTAAAGTGCACTTCCTTTTGAAATAATGAACGATTTCAAAGATTAACATTGTTGAGCTTACACCCCAACATTACATAAATCATATGAGCTAAGATGTGGACTTAGGCATGGGAGCTTGTTTGGTGAGGGTGAGTTGTAAAAAAACACTTCATCTTCAACAAATATTTGCAATTTATCCACAAGCCCTTGTATCTTAATATAACAATTAGAAGCTAGCTTGGATTCAATACGATTATATAATAATTCAAGTAGAGGAAAATCAAGTGCAGACACTTGAGGTTCTAAAGTTGTTCAAAGTGAAATTTCATTCGAACTTTAAAAGAGCTCTGATGGTGGGGCCTTTTCAAACATTTTGAATGATATTTTAGAGAGGCCCGATGGCAAAGCCATCAAGCAATTTTTAAAAATGTCATTGGGGGAATATCAAAGATGTGTCAATTGAATGTTTGGATCCATGATGAAATATTGGGGCCTTTTGAAAAAAGACCATGGAGAGAAGCCCGATGGACCTATAATGGATAAAATTCTAATAAATCTAAATATATAAATAAATACATCAATTTGCAACCATAAACTGAAAACATAAAGACACCTTAATCTTCGATTACATAATTCACAAGAGAAAACGAGTGGTGAGAAACTTACCTAAGAGTTGAAGAAATCAACTCACTTATAATGCTATGAATTTCAAACCATTGCGCTCCAATATTTGATCCAACATGCCACAATAAAGTGTGGGGGGATGAATTCCCTCCCAACCAACCCCTCACTACAAGGAAAAGACCCTCTAGCAAAGGTTTTTGAGGATGCCCCTATGAAAATAGCCCAAAAAATTGTTTATAACGGAGGATACTAGCAGAGGCAAGCGGGCAAAGGTTTTAGCGGATGTTTTTTTATGACACTTTATAAATGTATAACACATCGGTGCATTTTATACAACGGACGCACCAATGCCCACAAAATTAATGCACTAGGGCACACAGTTGCTCTAAAAAATTGTGCACCGTGAGAGTGTTATTTTTAATTTTTTTATATACGACGGTGTGATACTTAAACAATTGCACTAGTGCAGACGGTTTCTCCCAAACAATGGTGCACCATGGTAAGGTTTTCGAAAAAATACTCCGGTATGCTACATAAATAACAACGCACCGTTGCAACTAGTTATTTAGTGCACCGTAAAAGGGTTAAATTAAAAAAATTACCAGCCATATTCATAATCATGTAGAGATGTCTGCTGAGAGAGCAACAACAAAAAAAAACAAGAGCATAGGGTTGACCTGTACAATGTTGTACAGGATTGGGAGGCGAGGGAGAGGGAGAGGGATTTGTTTCCTGGGCGTTTCTGTGTCTGTCTACATTTCAACTGTAAAGACTTGAGTCTAAAGTATAGGAATTTCAGCTGTAAAGACTTGAGTATAAAGTATAGACATTTCAACTGTAAAGAATTGAGTCTAAAGTATGGGTAGTCTCTCAAAATTCTAATCTATAATCATCTGAAGCATGTTGCAGACTCAAGTATTTGGTGAAATCTCAACTAACAGGTTGTCTAGAAAAATTCTAATCTATATTAGTTTCTAATTCACAATTGTGTGTGATTATGATGACAATTTGAGTTCTTATGACCATGATGTCCACGGTGGGAATCCTGCTCCATGGGTACCTACTACCGTCTGGATCGCCCTTCCCATATTTCCATCATGATCATCAATGATTATAACCTTGTGTGATCTCTCTGTTAATGATCATAAGCATCTTGCATGATCGTCAACGATCATAAACTGCGTGATCTCGCCATCAACGATCATAACTTGTGTGATCTTGTCGTCAATGATCATAAACTGCGTGATCTTGCCGTCAATGATCATAACTTGCATGATCTCGCCGTCAATGATCACAACCTGTGTGATCTCACCGTCAATGATCATAACCTTGATCTTGCAATGATCATAACCGTCTCTCAAAATCCTAAACTATAATCATTGTGCGTTTATAATATAGTTGGGAGTTCACCAAATCCTTGAGTCTACAACATGCTCAATCTAGCAAAATTCTAATCTATATTACTGGAAAATAAAATTTTTGATAACTTTTAAAGAAGAACGATGTGTATATTTAAAAGACACCGCACCAATGTGTCTATAACACACCAATGCACTGGGCGTTGCATCAATAACCGCATTGTGACATGATTAAATAAAACAAATACACACCACCGTAGGATTATTTTTAAAAATATACTCCGGTGCACTCCGTGGTATACTGACGCACCGATCAACACACATGCTCTTTTGGGACGCACCGTGATAGGGTTATTTTTAAAAAATATCACCCGATGCACTTGTTAAAACCAGACACACCTATGTCGCTAATACTAGAGAACGTCATGACATGGTTAAATAAAAAAAATTACGCACCATTGTAGGATTATTTCAAAAAATATATGTCAGTGCACTCCATAGTATATTGACGCACTGGGGGGCACGATTACTCCAAGGGGAGCATCATGTTAGGGTTATTTTTTTTTAAATAACCGGTGCCCTATGTAACATAGGACACACCAGTGCATCGGACAATATATACGCTGATGTGATCGATAGTAACCAGACGCATGGTGCACACCGTGTTTGGGTTATTTGTAAAAAAATATTATCCGGTGCACTACGTAAATATTGTAGCACTAGTGCGTTCAGTCATTGAGTGCACCGAAACAAGGTTTAATAAAAAAAACTTTACCAGCCGTAAAATTCATTTTTACCATTTTAAGTGTTGTAGAGATCGAAAGCACTAGTTCCACTTTTTCCTCTCTGAAGCATCTTGCCATCAATGCTTCCCTTGTTTACCTTCCTTCTGTCTATTTCTGTCTGCGTGGCTTTTGAATTTTGGCAAACTGTGGGGAATTTTTTTTTTTTTTTTTACTACGTGCCAACCATGCCTCCCTGACGACAAAATTTCCAGGTAATATCTTTGTTTCTTTATAACTTAAGTTTTCAACGGATTAAAATTCAAAATTGAGTTAAGTTTTCACAGTTTAGAAAAAATAAAAATTATGCGTGGTGCGTTCAAGACGTTCAATTCACACTGCGGTCGGTGCCCCTGTAAATTTATAAGGTGCATTGCAACATAATGTTAAATTCATCGACGATGCATAGGTAAAGAGGAACGCATCGACATGTTCGTTTATCGATGCACAACGTAAAATTATTTAGCTATTCGGCGGTGCGTCTCAGTACCTCTAACGCACTTGTTCGTTAAGGTACATGATGCACCGTGCGAATCAACTATATTATTTTGTGTGGTGTGTTAGTGAGTGTGCGCATCACTGCGTTCATGTTTACAAACACATCATTTAAAAGAAATGGTATTTTGTCATGGTGCACCCTGTAAATTCTCTGTGTGCACTGTTAGCGGTGCGAGCCGAATGACTTGAACACACCGCTCGAAACAATTAGATAAAAAGTTGCAAAGTTTCGTACTCCTCAATTTAAAAAAAAATGGTGGGGCGATGCGTCGCCATTACTGAAACGCACCGATGCATTTAAGTAACGTGTACGCATCGCCTTAACTAATTTAAAAAAAAATGTTTTATGGTGCGTTAGGATTTTTATTTTATTTTATTTTAAGTGGTGCGTAGGGTAGTCGTAACGTACCAGTGAGGCGGTGCGTCAATGTTAAAAAATTGGTGGGTGGTTCATCTCCATTACTTAAACGCACCAGGGCATATATGGAATGTATACGCACCACCTTAACTAATTTTAAAAAAATTGTTTTACGGTGCGTTAGGATTTTAATTTGTTTTTATTTTAAGTGGTGCGTAAGATGACCATAACACACCGGTGCATGGGTTTACCAGACCACACAATTGCAATATTGTTATACAATGCACCACATAACATAATATAACAAATTTTATACGGTGCGTTATTTTTCATGGGCGCACCATTGGCGGTGTTCACAAGTTATGTACGCACTGCAGGCGATGTTTGACTTTTTTTTAGGCGCATCGGTTATGACATTTACTTATTTTTTGAAGGAAGTTATTTTTCCGTATTTATAAATAAATTTCCCAGTTAGTAGATTTTGTTTATGTTTTATGTATGAGTGAGGCTGATGTATTTCATATGTTCATCATGCAAAGATGTGAGCGAAGAGATCAACAACAAGAATAGGAGCAGAGGGTGGACCTGTACAATGTTGTACAGGAATGGGAAGTGAGGGAGAGGGAGACGGATTTGTACCCTCTCCCTATTACTGCATCGACTCTTGTTCTCTTAAGGAATGTAGGCCTCCTTAAGTACTGTGAGGAGGCTACATCCCTTAAGGGGCACTCTGGGTTGTTGGTGCATCTGATCCATCGACGAGATGTCCATTGACAAGATTTCCATGTGGGTTTGGATCAGTGGTACCATCCTATTGAGGAGGATATTTACTTTATCACTGGGCTATCCAGGAGAGGGGAGGATTTTCCCCAGTTCCTAGATGTTCTAGTAGGTGTTGTAGCTGAGAGTCAGCTCATGTACTCTCAACAATATATTGGGGTTGATGTACTATCCCCAAATGATTTTCAAGTGTCTGGTGGACAACTCTGGATCACCTCTTTCAGTGTAGAGGAGGTTAGGTGCCTCTCACTGTTAGTGACGACCATCACACAATTTACTAGTGATGGGAAACACATTAGTTTCTCTTTTTTGTATTATGTTGATTCATTGGTATAGAGGCCATGGTGTATCCGATGGTATGCCATTTTTTTGCGACAATTTTTTATAGCGCTAAACAAATTTCATGCTATGATACGTGGGAGGTCGAACTTCCCTTTTTCCTCAGAGTTGTTTTGCTTATTTTTTTAGAGGTTTTCAAAGATGAGGCCAACTTTTGTCCATCAACCTGCTAGGCTAAGGACTCATGTGTGGATGCACATGTGGGGGGAGATGATTCCCAAGAGGGGATAGCCTGAGTTTCTGGTCAGGATTTCCCCATATGCACTGGTTCTACTAGGTAGTGAGGAAGAGTTTCGTACAATGCGACCCACGACTGTGTTTCCTCCAAATTGTAAAGAATGGATTTATTGATGGTATCAATTTCTAAATTCATTGATGTGTGTGTGTGTGTGTGTATTCATGAAATCAAACCAACATATAGTATGTATCAGATCAAAATATACATTATGAAGTTCAGTGTGAATAGTTACTATGTAGAAATTTGACAAACAATAAGTCACTTACTCTTTATCAAGCACCTTTTTCCATTCGTTTGGAGAATCTCCCCTTCCCTTTTGTCTTCATCCCTTCCGTCGTCCCAAATCACTGCACCTGGTTTGTTGTCGATCTACTTGATGTACTCACTGGCATAATAGACAAACTCATATGATATGTACCCCTCTGCCATAGACCCCTCCGGTTTTTCCCTTTGTCGAACAAATCCTTTCAATTTCTTCATGTACCTCTCTAATAAGAACATCCAACGACAGGAGACCACTCCGACTAATTTAACCTTATCTACTAGGTGAATTAGAAGATGAAACTGCAAGTCCATGAAACTCATCGGCAATTCCTTCTCAAACATACAAACAATCTCATCTATCTCTTGACGCCATCGTGGAATGCTAGCCATATGAATATCCTTTGATGTGATCCAACGTACACATGCAAATAATTTAGATATGGCACGTTGTAGGTCCTGGGGGAAGTCATGGTTCACACACCCACACACGAGCAAAGGATAACGACACTACAAAGTAAATGCATACAAAATTAATTATGTTTTATCCCATGGCATGAATTTATAAAACAAATAATAAAATCATGTTTTTGACATACGTACTCTTAGAAGGTTCAAATGATCATGTGATTTTAACCCCGACAAATGGTCTTCCACAGTGAAGTTGCGTCGTAGTGAAGACCCATATAAAGAAGACACCTTGACACCCAATATAACTTCCTTTTCCAAAGAAAGATCAACTTTCTTCAATATCTATGAGACATCACCTTGATTGAAATACCAAGAGGGACCAACCTCTCCTCTACTTTCTTTTCTTGGCCAATGTTTCTTTTTATTTTTTGAAGAAATAAGATTTCTCCTAACAACCAATGTGTCACTTTATTTTGATGATATGTGCCTCCATAAGAAGATGAAACATTTTTAAATATATGCATGGGATCTAGTAAGTGGGAAATCTTAAGATGCTCCCAATATGGGAGCTCATAAAAGATAGATTTCCTTTTCATCCCAATGGGAAATTTCTCAACATAGGTGTCGAAGAATTATGGATCATCGAACATAGGCTCCCTGTAGTAGATAACCAAATATGCAATTGCAAAATATATATAAAATATGAATAATTGATAAGATATATGATAAAAAGGATGATTTACATTTGAGAAGGAGGGCTTGATTATATACCCACACAGGGGTGCCCTTTCACCACTAGACATGTCTGTTGGAGAACATGTCCTTTCACTATTACTAATTACTATTACTAACTATTTACTAATTAATTATTATGTTATGAACCTTTATTTATATGTATTTATGTTCATAACATTGCCTTCCTCTTAAAGAATGCTTTGTCCTCAAAGCATTGGTAACGACGGGTGTAATTGACGAAAATGTTCGGACTCCCATGCTGCATCTTCCGCTGGAAGGTTTTTCCATTTGATGAGATATTCTTTGATTATGCGAGATCGTAACTTCTTTTCTC
>ML783163.1:804434-834239 GCA_009831015.1 Picea engelmannii | reverse complement strand
GATCCTTCTAGAAGCGGAAGCTTCTATTAGGTCTTCTTACATCCGCCTTATTCTATTTTATTGAAAGGTCTTATTAATATTGACCTTTATTACATCCGAATACATTGATCTACCTATGTGCAGGTTAGGACCTTAACAAATTATAAGCAACTTAATGATGGTCAGTAACCTCAATATTGTTAAGAAACATGCGTTTGACATGCCAAAATTTGCTTTCAAGTTGTACAGTAACATCGTTGTCCCCAACTGGGTAGACTTTGACCAACTAGGTCCAAAGAGAGGGGTGGTGGAAGCAGATTTTATACTTTCGAATAAGGTATCAATGATATGAGCATCATCCCCTTGCTCATCGTTCTATAATGCATCTAACAACATTGTCTCCATGGCAGTTGTATCCCATAAATAATCATCCATACCAACCTTTATTTCATTGACTCCATTGCTAACTTGTGAAGAACTACTATTGTTGTAGTCATTCCTAATTGGTGAATCTGGATGTAGTGGGAATTGAATAGGTGGTTGATTCAACCATTCTTGGCATGCTTCCTCTCTGAGTTGTGCTCTTATTGCAACCTTCTCTCGATTTGACATTGTAGTGGGGTGAACCAGAAGATGATAGGTAGGTCTCTCATCATCATAATCTTAATTTCAAAATGTTGAACATCATCACATCGATGATATTAGTAAGCACAATGCAATTGGTTTGTTCAAATCACATTATACCCAACATTAATTACTACCACTGCTGACCCAGGATTGCGGCTGGAAGATGGCATGTTACTGTTGACAGTATAAAGAGGTTGCCCATTTTAATCTACCAACTGCTTGTGGTATGTTGCTCCCAATAAGAGCTTCCGACGTTTTTGAATTGGTGGAATATTATCTGCATCTGAACTCGATTCTGAATCAGGATCTTGCAAATTTGGATACATTTTTATTTAGATTGACAAGGATAAAAAAATTAAATTCAATTAGATAATAGCAATATAAATAAAATATAAACTTACTGGAGATGGAAAGGGAGAACTCTGCGATGGACTTTGAGCAATATGGAATGGGATAGAATTTGAATAATTGGCTAGTTGATATTATAAGCTTTTCTCCCTGCATTTGAGCAAAATCAACAATAAATTTTTAAGTATAATGTGACTTTAAGCGAAAAATGTATACTATGGAGTATTGCAAGTCATGTGGATGCATCCTAAAAGATAATTTAAGAAGAATATACTATTTTGTGTGCAAATAAAAATTCAGATAACGTTGAAAGCATAACGGTGAGCTTATTTAAATAACACGGACCAATGCATATATAACAATATAAAACACTGGGGTGTTTATTTACGATTTGCACCGATTCGTAAATAAATAAAAAAGAATTATCTGATATCGGTGCTCCAAAAATTTTAAGCGCACCCCTGTGTTGTATACAAAAATGCATTGGTGTGTTATATTAATAGACACACCTGGGTTTTGAAAAAATTTAAAAAAAAGTGCAACTTTGTTTTTTTACAATTGAAAAATGAGAAGGAATTTAAAATCTAATTTCATAAAGTCATTTAAATAGTAAAAATTTATTCATTGTTTCATTATTTTACCAAAAAATACGGTGGAGAGATTTGCAAGAGAGCCATACCGGAGAGCACTGTGGAGCAACACAATACTTTGGAACAACATGATTATTCAAAAGATTAAAATTTGAAGGTTATGGTGATTCATTTAAAACCCTTTTCATAAAATCTTTCCTGGGTATTAAGCTATTCAATATTTTATTATTTTTCCAAAATTTACAATGGAGAGATTTGCAAGAGAGACATGCATGGGAGCACCATGGAGCAACAGATTAATATTTTGGAACACAAGACTTATTCAGAAGATAAAAAATTGAAGGGTATGGTGATTCATTCAAAACCCTTTTGGAGCAATAAAATTATTCAGAAAATTAGAATTTGAAGGGTTTTGTGATTCACTCAAAACCCTGCATAGTAAAAATTTTAAATTTTATTCTTGATTTTAATAATATTTTTTTTTTACAATTTGTATCTCTATTTAGATTTAATTAAAATTCAGAAAAAAAAAAAATCATATTTACCTTAAACCCTTGCTTCTTCTTGCTTATGTGACTGCAAAATTTCACCTTGGGGTTTAACTCCCTCTATCACTTCATAATTATAGTTTTTCATTTTAGGAATTTTAGATTTAATGGGTTTATGTTTCCATATAAAAGACGTTTGACATGTTATGCATCAAATCCATACCCTCTCGGCCTTGTCATGTTTTTTTAAAAAAATGTTTCAGGTTATCGATGCACCTAATTGAATCTAACGCACCAGTGCACTTTCGAATAAAACACATCGGTAATGCTGCAACATAATTAAAAAAATTCGTTGATCGATGAGTAATTTTATTTGTTCATGGTATTTTTTTATTTTCATTTTTATCCTATTGGATCGATGCTGATAATGATACATATCACACCGTTGTAATTTATAGTTTTAAAAAAATCTATTTTTGATATTGGTGTGTTTCATATATGGAACACACCGATGCTTTTGTATTATGAAAGCACACCAAAAACCTTTTTTTTTTTTTACAGAAAATTATGTGATTTATTTATAAAATATATTTAATAGCTTGTGTATTGAATGGTACATAATATATATTGATAAAAAAATGTGTGAGAATAGTTCAAATAACAAAAATTCTGATCGACACAATGATAACACATCCAAAAAGGAAAAAAGGACAAGTTCTTTGTAAATTCTATACAAAATTAATATGTTAAAAAGACAAGTTCTCTGTAAATCCTATACAAAATTAATATGTTTGAACTATATGTAAGTTTAATTAATATGTATTGGTTAGTGTGTGTCCTATAGAGCCATAAAATGTGGAATCTTGATAAGATTCTTTGTGATCTAAGTGCAGAAGAGTGTAAAAGCTTGATGCAAAAATTGCAAAAGGAAAAATTGGGTGAATGAAAAAATTCTATTCAATATGAGTTCTTTTTTTAATTTTCATTAATAATATACTTAAAAATATTAGATAACATGTTTCAAACAATCTTTTAATTCACATATGTTTAATGTTCTACAGGGACATTTGCATTTGGAAATGTGACTAAGGTTTGTCTCTAAGTATCAAGAACCATTAATGACGCACTTCTGGAGCGCTCTGCAAACCCTAGCGCTCTGCAGCGATCCCTGACCTTCCGCTGCATGCACTGACCTGCTGCCAGATGAGCTCGCTGCTGGAACCACTCAGGTATGGGAAATCACTGCAGATTGAGAAGACGTGATGAGCCCGGAAGGGGGGGGGAGAAACCCCCCTCTTACAACAATGTAACTGCCAATGACAAAGCCGGTACAAGGGCCAAACGACCTGCCTTTGAGCCATCGCCGCACCTGCGAGAACAAATACTATCTCAAGAACACAGATTCAGAAAGGAAATGGATGTGGAGGCAAGTTCGTCCCAGCCAAAAGCACCACGTGGCTAGGAACTAGGGAAATGCATCCCACAATCAGACAAACCACCTCGATATCTCATCAGATCGAACAAGGTGAGTGAAAACACCCAGTTCATGCGATATCATGCCCTAATCGACAAGTTCCTTGGACTCTGGCCCTCTGAACGAGACCTAACTCGATGGATCAAACATTGGTGGAACCCCAAAGGTGATTATGAGGTTCAACTTAGCTCCAAAGGTTTCTTCACAATCATCCTGTATAACCTCGAGGACAAGGATAGAATGTTTGACAATGGGCCATATTTCTACAACTCTGTCGGGTTATTATTGAGGTTCTGGACAGACCGCTTCATCCCAGAAAAGGAAGACTTCAAAATGGCGCCAGTCTGGATCAGACTTTACTCTCTGCCCCAGGAATTTTGGTTGGAAGAAATACTCACGGGAATAGGAAATACAGTGGGAAGCTATGTCAAATCATCAGAAGCAACAAAGCAAAGAAGGTACACATCATATGCCTGAATATGTGTCTACATGGACATCTCAATAGCTCTACCTGGATCTATCACTCTGGACTATCAAGATGAGGATTGGGGCCAAACGATAGACTATGAACACATACCCTTTCATTGTAGAAAGTGCCATGAGCATGGTCATCTCTTCAGAGAATGCCCTCTAAACGTCCTGAATAACAACGCAGGGGAAGCCAAACAAAAGGAGGGATTCACAACAGTCACATGCAAAAAGAAGAACCCGCCACGGAAACAAAATACTAGCACAACTCCAAATATCCCCACCAAAAACTCTTATGACATCCTGAGCAATTTACTGGAAGACGAGGAGATTCAAGATCCACACAAAACAAAGGCCCAGGAGAAAGGAAAGCGACAAAATGACCCTCCTTCTAAGTAGAGTCCAGGAATTTCCCCAGCAGAAACACTTGGGACTGATGGCGATATCCGGATGCAATTGAATGATCAGGATCTAGAGGAAATAGATCTGGAAAAACTTGAAGAGGCTCTTAATCGTAAGGATATGCAAACTATTTCCGTAGAACAACTACACAAAGTCCACATAGTATTCGTTGAATCTACCACTGGATCAACAACCAGGCTTGGCATAGCCACAGATCCATACACAGAAGAAAAGTGTGAACCAAGGGAAAACAAAAGAAGAGGGCGCAAATCAACACAACAACTAATCAAAGAAGCAGGTAACCTCTTTCTAAACTCAAGACAGATCCAACGGCTCTCAGAGGGATACCTCCACCCACCACCACACTCCCAATGATGAAGATAATC
This sequence comes from Picea engelmannii, assembly GCA_009831015.1. Lineage (NCBI taxonomy): Eukaryota > Viridiplantae > Streptophyta > Pinopsida > Pinales > Pinaceae > Picea > Picea engelmannii. Next base: position 829,477 of record ML783163.1, on the reverse strand, counting down.
TCATGGAACGTCATATGACTCAATGGATGATCCAAACAACGGATCCTCTGAGATTTCATTAAAGCAGAAAATCCTGATATAATCCTACTCCAAGAAACCAAATATGCGGGAACAGAAGTAGAAACCATTTTTCACCAGAGCTGGCGTGGATGTGATTTCATCTACTCAGATTCAGCAGGTGCCTCTGGGGGACTAGCTATACTCTGGAACCCCAATACTGTTACTTTAAGTCAACCTTTCTCCACCTTAGGCACGCTCACATCGCACTTCATGGTCCCTGGATCAAGCAAAGAAGGAGCCATCACCAATGTTTATGGACCGCAAAGCCCAAATGATAAAGAAAGCTTCCTGAAGATAATAGATCACATCCAAACGCTTCTGAGCATGCCCCACTGGGTCCTGGGGGGGGATTTCAACATAATCTTGACACTGGAAGAAAAAACTGGAGGAACCAGATACCTAGAGCAAGACAATGGTAAGTTCAAATCACTCATTGATCAGTTGCACTTAGTAGATATTGAAACTAGAAATGGCATGTTCACTTGGTCCAATCCCTGATCTAGCCACCAATAGGTGGCTTGTCATCTAGATCATTTCCTTATTTTGGAAGCCCTACTAGAGGAGGATCCTGCCATGGAAGCTAATATCCTGCCAAAAACAGGATTAGATCATTGGCCCATTTCATTATGCATGGATACCAGGAACACCCCTAAGCTCAAGCCCTTTTGCTTTGAGAAATTATGGCTCTCCCATCCTGACTTCCCTCAGCTCACAAAGTCTTGGTGGGACGAGGCAACAATCGACCATGGGACCTGCATGTACATATTCCAGTAACGCCTAAAAAATTTCAAGCAACACCTGAAGAACTGAAACAAAACTACCTTTGGAAACATACTACAAAGAATTCAAAAAATTGAGCATACATTCGAAGAATTGCAGCAAACCTTCATCTCAAGACTTAGAACCCCTGACCTCATGAAGGAAGAAGCGGAACTTCGAGTAGAGTTGGGGGAGCGGAAAAAGCAAGAAGAAATTCTACAGCACCAGAAATCCAGAGTTCAATGGCTCAAAGAGGGAGAGAGGAACACCAAGTTCTTCCATCATGCGGTGGTACATCATAGATACATCAACAGGATAACCCAACTAGAATATGCCCAAGGGAATCCCATACGAGAACACAAACTGATTGTCGGGGAACTCAACTCCTATTACAAGGAGCTTCTCATGGAAACTAATGAAAACTGGGAGGACGCCATCCATAAAATAACCAGACACATACCCAAGTTGGTTACGCCAGAACATAATGAGGCCTTTATGACACCTATCACTCAAGAAGAGGTGGACAAGGCAGTCAAGGACATGCCCTCAGGAAAATCGCCAGGCCCTAATGGCTTCACTATGGACTTTTTCCATCATTGCTGGGATTTAATAAAGGAAGAAGTCTAGTAGGTGGTGGAGGAATCTAGAACCTCGTGACAAGTACTCTCAGCCCTAAATGATACCTTTCTCACCCTCATCCCAAAAGAGGTAAGAGTCACCCACCTGAAGCAGCACAAGCCGATTTCCCTCTACAATGTCATGTACAAAATCATCACCAAGGTTATAGCCATGCGCCTAAAGCCTATTCTTCCTTTTCTCATATCTAAAGAACAAACTGGCTATGTGGAAGGACAACAAATCATGGATAGCGTCATCCTCATAAACGAGGTGACCACTCTTTAAAGATGACCAAAACCCCAGGTATGCTCATCAAGCTCGACCTTTCAAAAGCCTTCGATAGATTGAGTTGGCAGTTCCTTCGCTCTATACTTGAATTCTTTGGTTTTGCCAATTTTTGGGTGAACTGGATCCTCAAGCTAACCTCTTCAACCTTCTTTTCTATTTTGGTCAATGGCGTCCCTTCTCAGCCTTTCTCCTTAACAAGAGGCATCCGACAAGGAGATCCTCTCTCTCCCTTCCTCTTTGTCCTCATGGCGGAAGGACTGGGTCATTACATCAAAGCGACGATTAGGAAAGGCTCCCTGCTTGGCCTACCCCTCCACAATATTCATCCTGCGCCCTCTCATAGCCAATTTGTAGATGACACCCTGCTTATGCATACCCCTACGACAAGCGAGGCCAACAAGATCCACTCTATTCTCTCTGATTTCGAAGAATCCTTAGGCATGGCTCTCAACCTGGACAAATCTAAGCTTTACTTCTTTAATACACCGCTAGCTATCCAAAATCGTATCTCCCACCTCCTTGGCATTCCCAAGAGTTCCCTTCCGTCCAATTACTTGGGCATACCCCTTACGGGAGAACCAACATGCTCTATCTCTTGGAATAGCCTAATCCTCTCAATCTCCCACAGCTTAAGAAACTGGACCTTCAGACCTCTAAATACCACAGCCCGCCTAGTCCTCCTTAAATCTGTCCTGCAAGCCCTACCCACCTATCTCTTCATTGCCCTGGTAGCACCTAAATTTGTCATCAGAGCGATCAGGGGGCTTCAATGCAATTTTTTATGGCATGGAAACCAACCTAATAAAAAATGGGCCCTGGTAAGCTGGGAAAAGATCTGCAAGCCCAAACATTTAGGAGGCCTTGGCCTGCGGGATCCTGGAAAGCTAAACCAAATCATGGGAGAAAAAATGTGTTTGCAATGGCTCCAGCACCCCACAACACTTTGGGCACAACTCTGGAAACATAAATATGCCCCGACCACCCGGCATGATCAACTAATTCGACTCAATGACCCGATACAAGGCTCCAACATCTGGAACACGGCCTGGAAAAATTGAATTCTAATCCAAAAGCATGCCTTTTGGGAAATTAGAAATGGAGAAAGCACCTTATTTTGTCAGGACTCTTGGCAACATCAAACACCTATAATCAATTTGGAAGAACTAAGTCCCCTCAGGTTAACTCTCAAACATGAATCCTTTCACAGGGTTAAATATCTTTGGATAACAATGGAACAGAGTGTGCCTTGGAGGCTATGGAGAATAGAACATCAGACTCTACAGCTCTTGAATGAGGTGGATTTATAGGCTTGGCAAGCTTGTGCAAGGCACAGGAAAATTCCAATCAGGGAGAGTCCATACATTCTTAGATGGGGTCACTCTACCACATGCAACTTCTCAGATAAAGAAGCTTATCATATGTAGGGAGGCAATCAACATCAGGATATGGAGCGCATATGAAGCACAATATGGAACTCTAACCTATGGCCCAAAGTCTCATTCTTTCTCTGGCTGACATCACAAAACCGTATCCTCACTTGGGACAATCTTAGAAAAAGGGCTTCATAGGCCCCTCGATGTGCACCCTCTGTCAACAACAAGAGGAGACCATGGAACACCTCCTTAACAGATGCCCATACAGTCAAGGAATCTGGGACCAAGGATCCCAAATGATGCGCCGCTCAAATCGCAATAGGGACAATATTCAGGATACTTTAGAGCATTGGGACTCAATCTCTTTCTCTAACCCAATCCTTAAGCGAATTTGGCAACTTCTCCCAGGCTTCTCGCTCTGGCAAATCTGGAAAGAAAGAAATAGAAGGATCTTCCACTCAAAAGCTTCCCCTCTTTCCCTAGTCTGGGAGGAGGTAGTGAAATGAATCTCCGAAACAATCAAGAGTAAGTCTTGGACCCCAAGCGACCTGATTTGCAATAAAAAGGAGGAATGCATCCTTCAAGCTTGGAACCTAGAATTCCATAGTCAGGCAACCACAACTGCGGTTAGACATATCCAATGCAGCCCAAGACTCTGGTCCCCACCCCCTATAGGCTTTATAAAGATCAACTTCGATGGGGCCTCCAAAGGTAGCCCAGGCCTTGCAAGCTTTTGGGTTGTTCTTAGGAACTCAGAGGGAGAAATCCTTTACTTGACAATAGACTATCTGGGGGAAAACACAAACAATGCATCGAAACTTTTCAGCCTTCTCAAAGGCCTCAAGATAGCACTGGACAATCACTATCAGAGGATCATTGCAGAGGGAGACTCTCATATCATCATTCACCTCATCACTCGAATTCTCCATGGCGAACGCCCTACTGATATCTTGCCTAGTTGAAGCATGTATGGGCTATTGGAGGACTTTGGAGCCTTCCTCTGCCCCAACCTCATGCTCATCCCCTCTCATGTTAAAAGGGATGCCAACAAGGTCGCGGACTGCCTTGAAAATGTGGGAGTCAACACTGAAACAGAGCAAATCCATTGGCAGGCACAAATCTCTAACTTCAGCGATCTTTCGAAACGGTGCCAAGAACTCGCCCACAGAGATCTTCATCCCCCGGATGGGGTGCCACATAGACCTCCCGAGCCACATGGCGTGGAGCCAGACCGAGCCTTAAATGAGGTCAGATGACTCCCATCCCCTCATCATTAAGGATGGGAGCCGGCTCCATCTACCGCCCTCCTACAACAAGACTTGCCCCTCGTGCGAGTAGTCCTGCTATGATGATCACTCACGTAGAGGATTTAATGAAGCCGGTCATCCCGACGGCTCTCCTGCTTTTAGCGCACCCTCACTATGTCATTCTCCATTTCATTTTTTATCTGCACCAGAGCTGTCGCAGGAAGCCTTGGAGAAGCCATGTTCTTGCTCTCTACAGACTTCCCAATAGCCTCTCCAGCTTGATGCCACGAGAACGAGGAAAGCCTCGTCGAGGCTCCGGCTAACATTCCTATGCCGCTTGGTGAAAATGAATGCAAGAACTGGAGCGGACACTCTCCATTGCCCGGACCCAAATCCAACGCAACAGAATTGAAGGTAATGCCCCTCCAGTTGCAGAAGTCATCATGGAGACTCCAGGTGCAACAATCATCGTGGAGCCTCCAGGTGCAATAGTCATCGTGGAGCCTCCGGGTGTAGCAATTATGGTAGAGCCTATGGCTGTAACAGTCATCGAGGAGACTTCCATGGCATACATCGTAGAGGAAATACCGGGGGAGCCCTTCCAGGAGACTTCAGAGCTATTCACAGTGCCAGAACATTGGGATCCTCCAAATGATTTCAGAATGGGTGCCTCCTTGCCTAATCCTGAGAAATATCATGGTAGGGAAACTGTGGTGCCACCGGAAGAATGCTTCACCTACTATGTGGAAGAGGAGACCCTAATTGACATGGCATCTCAGGAACTAGGCCCAAAGCGAACCGGGAAAGAACACTCAAGAGAGCCAGTGGATGCAGAGCCAAACGAGCACAGTGGATAGACCATAGAGGCTGGCTCAATCCTTGCGCCACCTCTTATCTCCTGCATGCAAACCCCCTGGCATGACCTGCCACCTCTACTCCATCCAGACCTGCTCAATTTGGTTTTCGATTTGAGGAGCTAGATGGCGGATCACGCCTATTGTGGCACCCTCATGGCCCAACATGTGGACATGCTCTTCAATGCTTATTCCAACGCGCCATCGGGACAAAGATGCCCAGCATGCCTACAACACTTTGTCATTCCAGCCACTTTAGAGGCCACCTCAGACGCCACCGAGTAACAACTATGGTTATGCCTAAAGCTTACAGTCTCTTTTTCACAGTTTTTATGTCGTTCTAGTTATTTTCTGTCAGACTCTAAGTACAGTTAGGACCATGACTCACGATCAATCCTAGTTTCCTTCGGGCAGGGTTGATGGAAATCTAGTTTTATCTGAACAAGGGTTAACTCCGTTTCAGTTTTCGATTAATCGGCAGAATGGTGGGTAACCTAGAAACATTGCTATTTTTTGCTACTTAATATAGAAGGAGCCTCCATCTTTTTACTTACAAAAAAAAAGTTCTACAAGGACAAACAACGAAGGAACGAAATTTCGTCCTAAGAAAATAAAAATTATAGAAGATGTAAATGATGATGAATTGGTCCTTAGCTCATCTGGAGTGGTGCTGGAGGTTAATTAAAGGGAGAATTTTTTTTACAAAACTATGAGGGATATAGTGGAACGAACATATAGACGTACTTTCCACTTACAATACAAAAGTCAATCTAATGATTCCAAGAACCAGGTTATATCTAAACTACAAGAAGTTGTTTCCAGAGCAATGGTCAATGAGACTTGTCAGACTTGCAATAGCAAAAACATACAAAAACAAAAAAGAATCATTCAAAAAGTAATATTCCTAAAAATGCTTTTCTAGAATATGTATATATTACTACAAACCATGTCTTTAGTAATATCAATTTTGTTATATTTAGTTTTCATATATCAATATCAAAATATTTTTTTGTCATGTTACTTTTTTTCAGGAAGATTATGAAAATCCCAAAGGATCAACGAGCTAATATCCAAAATATGCCAGTAGGAATGTCGAAAAAAGTGTACAAGGAGATGGTAAAAGAAATGGACATAATTGCATTGCAGGAGGAGCCATCTCAACAACAACGTGCTTCAAAGGCATGAAATCATTGAAACTTTCTATCATGCACATAAATAATTTAGCATTAAATATTAATTTTCAAGTATTTTCTTGCAGAAAGAAAAAAAAAAATGGAACTCATTCAACACATAAAATAGGACAATAAGGGAGAAAAGGGTTGATAGCAAAGTTTGTGATTAATTGTTATTTCCTTATAACATTAACTTAAGATTTAATTTTTGTATGTTTTAATTTGTTTTACAACAACCATCCTTGAATGTCTTCAAACAGGTGCTAACATACAAAGAAGAGCCATCGTAAGAATTGATTGACATTGAGTTAAGTAAGGGTTGTGAGTATATGTTAGCATATCAAAAAATAATTGTGGAATTTGTAAGTATCTTATGTTGTTTTACTTCTCTCATTTTATAATTAATGGAACGAAAAAAATATTTTATATTAAATCTATGATTTATTATGGGGTATAAAACTTGTAGGAAACAAAGTATGGAAATGTGCCAACAAAAGAGTTGTTGACAAAAGGCATGATATTTGGTTTTGAAAAAATGTGTATCATTCAACACTCAATTCTTGTTATGGTATGTCGCTTTTCAATTTACATTCATGTATATTATTTATTTCAATTTTCATTATTCTCACCAATGTAGATACACTCATTACACTTTATTTTTATTTTTGTAGATGGAATCATTTGAAGAAGAGGAAAACAATCGAGACAATCAACAAAACATTTGACCAAATAACTGAAGTCATGGAAGTAGCTCGAGCACTGACAACAGTTCCAATGAAGAATGATGATCAAGATATTTGGATATCAATGCAAGTTGTTCTATTTTTTGAAATATTTGTCTATGAAAATCAAACATTTTGTTTAATGTAATGGATATAGTGTCCCAATTGAAAGACAAAGGGTTACAAATAAGTGTCGACCAATTTTGTATGACAAAGAGCCTATTATTCATATATAATAAAATATGTTTTATTTTATTTTATTACGTTGTCCAATGTTGATGTGAAATGTTACATCATTGATTAAATATATGGATAATTAAATATTATAATGAAGAGATGCAAAATTTGATGATATAACAAATTAATCAAAACATCGTATCCAAATTCACTAATCAAAATTTAATTTAAATGAATATTATTATAAGATATATGTCAATTTTTTGATGAACAATGGAATTAAAAATAACAATAATTATGCATTGTCACAGGTCGGTGTTTTTAAAAAGAGAAAATGACAACCGATGCGTTTAATGATAAACAACACTTGTGTGTTTCAAGCTACAACGCACAGGTGTCGTACTTAAATTCGCACCGGTGCTGATATACAAGGAACCAACACCGATCTTAATACTATTTTAACCAACAATTATAATAATAAAAAACCTTTATCGGTGTGTTTAATTAATAAACGCATCGATGCTTCTGTATTGCATTTCCGCTCTAGTGCGTTCCAAATATCATGCACTTATAGGGTTTGTTTTTTAACGCACCGATGATGGTATCATAGATTCACCTAGTGCCTTATTCTTTTTAAGGCACTGGTGCATTATTACTTATAAGAGCACCGATGCCCCAGTCTTTTTTGGACAACTCCGGTGCTTTCTTGTAATGTTAAGCACAAATGCTTTAAGTTATAGAACAAATCGACGCTTGGTATCATATATTCCATCGGTGTGGTGTTTTTATTAAAGCACAAATGCATTATTTTGTATAAACACATCGATGCCCCAATATTTTAGGACTGGCCCGATGCTTTTGGTGTAATGTAGGCACCGATGCTTTATGTTTGAGAACGCATCGGTGCGTATAGACCTTGAAGTGCACCGACTAGAAAAACATCTTCTACAACCTCCGCCCGCCCAATTTTTTTTTAGTTATAATGAAGTTCCATTATAATCTCCTAAAAAACATCTGCTACCAAAAACAAAAATTTTCGCGGAGGTTTTTTTGACAATTTTTTTTCTAGTTTTGTAACACTAAAAACCTCTGCTAGAGGGTATTTTCCTCGTAGTGCCTCAATCATCACGACTGAGAGCCCACGAGTCTTCAATCAACTACCTATGCCAACTTCCAAGCATGATTCCTCAAATTTCTCAAGCAAAAGATGTCAAAATTTCTTCTCCACCTTCATTATATAAAAGTCTTCTTACCCATCCATGCAAGAAGTTCCATGCATGGGTTACATTCATAATTAAGTAATTAATCATGCAACTTTTTTTTGAACCTTTTCTTAATTTAGCTTTTCTTGATCCCTTTTTAGCAATTTCTCTTATTTTATCTTTTTCTTTTATTATAATTTATAATTTATTTATTATTATTCTTTTTACTTTAATTTATTATTATCTATTTATTATTTTAGTACCATTTATTTATTATTTATTATTTTAATTGAAAGTACGGGGCATTACATACTCCCTCCCCTTCAAGGAACTTCGTCCCGAAGTTAACGCTAATTATGTTATTTATAGGTTTTTAATATTGTCCCCATATCTTCCACAACACCCTCTGTTGGACTAGTATAAGGGCACCCAAGTGACCGCAACAAGCATCGAAAGTCCACTTCACAACACCAAGGAAGTGCAAGTACTCTCCATATTTTCTTCTCGACTTTCAGAACCAGGCTTAAAGCCTACCGTTTTGTTCAGAGCCCCAAGGCTCGAGACCTCATATGCCCCAAAAGGCATTCGACATGGTACTCACGTACCCCTGGCATCTCGAAAGGTTGACCTAAACCCCCTCCACTACGAGGTACAACCCCCAAGCATCAAAGTCCAATCACAAAACACCATTAGTGAGTTATAATCCAACCCTTCTCCGGGACTTCGACATCACAACTCCAGTATCATGCACTATGGCCTACTCAAGATGGTCCCATTTCCCATTAAGAGTTATACATGACAAAAGAACCATTAACATAGGTTGGTTGATTGAGTTTGTCCCCACCCGTAAGGTGTTACTTTGTAGATATTCTCCTTCGTAGGCATGGGATCTCACAAGATCATCAAATAAACCGACCCTCTTGGAAAACTAGTGGATTTCCTGTCAATCGCCACCTCACAACATGCACCAATGCATTAGTTATGATCATAATACCATCATCTCATAGAAAATAATCCACATGTTAACTTTTATGTGTCATCAAGAGAACACAACATCATTGTCATCACAATGTATTGAGTAGTAAGGCACCACATGCTCATGCATACCATTATTAAACATCTCATCATAAAAATTATATGCAATTACCACATGCCATCTCATCATGAAATACTATTGTAAGATCATAACCTCAACATATGTTTATCAAATATATAACATTACGTCAACATAACTAAATGGAACCACATGTTAACATATCATAACACCATATGTAAATACCACAGGGTTCTTGAGATAACATAACATCAATGAATAATCATTTCAACATATAGAACATGAAGAGCAATAAAACACCATGAACATTTTTACCATGATTCATTAGCAAAATCAAATTACTAGCCTGCATAAATAAACAATGAATACCCATTTTTATATCTAATGCAAGAAATATCATCAAACATCCATCTAGTACATGGATCTACTTGGTTAAGTTTGTCAACCCAAGCTAACTCTACAAAGAATCATCAAAATTATGAGTGCCATGTGATCATCCATATACTAATCGTTTCCCGATTATCATTTACTCTTCTTTCAACAAGAAGGTTGACAATTTATGGAATATGCATAGTCACCATTTCGGTATGCTAAAGTTTTTACATATTTTCCTTGTTTAAATACATTGTTGACTTTCACCTAAACCCCATCATCTAGAGACACAATCTCTAGTCATATATTATTTTCCCTCATAGTAAAATTAGGTGAATCTCAACACTAAAATACGATTGGCCTTACTAACATGTCTTAAATAATTCAAATTCAAAATTCAAATTCTCAACTTTGTATATCTTTTGATTATCACCATATTTAACATTATTTTCAACTTCAAGATGTATCATGTTTTTTAATACCATCATATCCTAAAATTTAAATCTTATTACATGATGTTCATAACTACTCTATATTTTCATCAATACATAAATTTACAAACTTAGTTACTTAATTTTAAAATTGCAATATAAATTCTTGTCCATCTTACACATGTACCCACACCTATATATATTGTGTTTTGAAAATAAATATTAAATTCTTCTTTGCATTATATGATTATATCAAAAATGTAAATTTTAAATAAGGTTAAACCTTATATTATGACACTTAATCTTTATATATGTTTCAAATAAAGTTATAACATAAATATATAATTCATAGTTATTAACAACTTAGTTACTCGGTTTCCATGTTTTATTTTCTACCTTTTTAATATAAAGAAGATATCATTCCTCTGGCTAGTTTCTAGAAATAATTTAATTATAAGATAATGTTTTGTTTATTGCTTAAACGAAATATATCAATATAGTTTATTAATAAATTATGCTAAGAGAATAACTTTCTTATCATTATTATTATTTTAAATTGTTAATATAATGATACATCTTTAACTTTCATTTAATCAAGTAAATATTGATATAAATAAAGATTGTATGGTAGCGTAGTCCCTGTCGAGTTAGTTGAGAAATATATATTGAACATTGAAACTTAATATAACTAAATGCATAGGGAATGGATAGTCTTTGTCAAAAGATAATAATTAAACAATACGTATAATAAAGAAGAATATCATCATTGTTTATGAGTGAATTGTTCAATGAGGAGGTTAGCATATGCAGGAAGCAAATGAGTGCAATGTTCAATGAGAAGGTTAGCATATGCAGGAAGCAATGTAAATTGTTTGACCTAAAAACATTTAAGATAAAACTTTGTAAAAATATGCAAGAAGGTAAATTGTTCAATCTGAAGTAAAGCTTAGTAAATTTTTGATGTTGAGTAAAACTTAGTAATTAAATAGTAAATGTTCAATGTGGAGTACGACTTAGTAAGTAAATAAGTGAAATGTTGAATGGGGGGGTTAGCATATGCGGAAAACAATATAAATAAGTGAAGTGTTCAATGGAGATGTTAGCATATGCGAGAAACATTGTAAAGTGTTTGGATGTTAGGATGGACATGAACAAATGCAAAGTGTTTGTGCGTTAGAATTGCAAGAAGCAAAGTGGATAGAGTTGCCAATAGAAGAGATGGCATTTAGCTTATGCGAGAAGCAATGTAAAGCGTGTGAAAGCTAGGATGTACGAAAACCAGTGCAAAATGTCCATACCTTAGAATTGCAGGAAGCAAAGCGAGTAGAATTCTGCGCACGATATCTATGTCAATGTTGGTCAAGTTTATATGTGAGCAAGTATAAAGTTTGAAACCATCTTGCATATATCGTTTACTAAATTAAAATGTGTTATATGCTTATACTTAAAATTTGTAGTTTTCAAATTTATTGTACAAGATAATACCCTATGTTATCCCCATTTCTTAGGGATAACTAAGAAGATGATGTTTTGAGGCCCTCAGATTGCAGACATAGAGTATCCAAATACATATGGCTGACAATGTCCACTTGCACATACATAGACCCACCTCACCACCACAGTTCTCAGGTTCATCATGGGGGTATCCACCACGCCATCTAGCTTCCAGAAGACATTGGGTCTTGCTCCATGAGGTTCAAGTCATGTATTATGGTGAGTATCATTTCAATATTTGAGGCATTTGAGTTTGTTTCATTTAAATATGCTTTTGATTATGTCATATCTACTTGGCAATTATGCTCTTTGCCATGTTTCACCTTGGTGGTTGACATTGTGCCCTAGTAAGTGGTCACCCTTAGGGATAGGTTTGCTACTGGGAGGTCCCCTTGATAGGACATCATGTCGCTCCCAACCACCTTTTCTACTTTCCACACTTCATCCCCTCATCTCCTTATCTTTTGGGATTTTCGGGTGTACTGACCCAAGACGGGATTGTCCCTCATTTCATGGGAAGAAGGAGTTGAAGGCCCATAGGCTTGTAGCTGGAAAAAGATAAAATCCAATAATGAACCTTCTAGATGATCATCGAGGGATCCCGAGGACAATGAAATGTCTTTCATAAGAAACTGATGGGACCCGTGAAAAATAACTAATACAAAATTCCAACCAAGGTGGAACTTGTGTGGGCAATTTTTTTCATGCTTAGGTAAAATCCCCGCACACTGTCTTTAACTTGGGGTAGCATAATGTGACTAGGGTAGAGTCACGGTGGGCATTTTTTTTCATGCTTAGGTTGAAGCCCCACCTTGTATTCAACCTGGAAACATCTTAAAAGAAGAAAATGCAATAAATGGGCTTGGAAAAAGGTTGCATTGAAAACAAAGGTGCAACAAACCCTCTACAAAGGAACCCATAAATGAGACAATATGATCCCTTGTATGTCATGAACCCCATGCCCAAAAGTCTTTCCCCCATCCATGTCACTTTGTCAACATGACCTAGAGAGAGGTCCACTTGGGAAACACTCCTAAACTTGAGGTATCCCATATCCAAACATAGAAAATCGCATAGGGTCTTTGAGTACTTGTTTAGTTTGATGAGGTGGTTTTTGATGCACATCCTTATATGTCCCTTTATTGACTTGATTTACTTATCATAATACATTTTACTTGAGATCCTTGGAGGGACTATTCATTGTCTTTGCAAGACCTTTCTTGGTGGACAAATTTGGAAGAACAAGCCTAGCTTGGGCTTCCTTGGGGCTTGAAGCCCATTGGATGGATACCATGGCCCACACACCAGATGATGATGGTAGCCTTTAGATTCCTGAGAGATACCTTAGAGGATCTATCCTATCCCATTGCCAGCCCAACGTTTTACTTTTGAGGCCAAAATGTCACACTTGAGGAGATTGACATCACCCTAGGGCTAGGGTTTTGGTGGTGAAGGTTTTGACAATGGACACTTGGAACATTTTGATGGGAGAAGGCTTGGATTGAAGGAGGAAACCCTAGTGCATAAGAGGGAGTCCCTAGAAGGCCCAACGACTTCCATTCTCCACTCCAACGACTTGCAAAAAGTGTCAAAATGTTACTGTTTAGAGGGATTACGTCACATTAGGGTTTCTTATGTGCATTTTTTTTAAAGTTAAATTTGAATTTGATAATGTAAAGGGGAAAAGTAAGGGTTGTTGACCCCTTATTTTGTGGTTACCCTAAAATTAAGTGGACAAACACTTTTAGGAGGATTTGTATAAATAGAGATCAAACTCTTGTCATTTTCATCATAGATCTCCCATTGTGAGAAGACTACTAGGGCTGGAATTTCCACCCTACTTGGGAAATTTGGATATCTCTCTCTTTTTTGGTGATCTATTTTGGTGAATTGTTGATCTAAGGTGGTGCGCACCTCTCGAATACTTCTTATATTGCTTATGGATGGACATTACTTGGTAAATTAGGGTTTGGTCTTTGGTATTGTGGAATTGGTAAGGAATGTTTTGCATGTGTTGGTGTTTTCTACTAGTTTCAATGATGTTCTTATATTAAACCCTTGGAGGAGTATAAGAGTATACACCCTCCACCAAATTTCATGTTATTTGAAATTTGATAAGTCAATTTTTGCAAGGTTGCTAGAAGGGTACAAGGGTGTACACCCTCCTAGATTTACCTTAGTTTGATTTGCATGCCCTAGGGAGTAAGAGGGTTTACACCCCTAGGGACATTGTGGATCTAACTAATACTTTCAAGACTCCATTCAACCAAATTTTAAAGGCACTAATATGAAGTTTGCATTGGAGAAATAAATTGTAAAAACAAGTAAAAACATCTACAACATATGTTCCTTGTGTAGAGGGTTGAAATTGATAGTAGCATATCAAAAAGTGGTTACTAGTATCATTGATTTTTTTTTTTTGCCAAAGTTAAAAAAAGACATTGTGCAGACAACCAAAGACATGAAACATAGTGAAAACGCAAACTTCCATCTTAATAGGAAAACTGTTTTTTTAACTGAACCTTAGAAAATACAATGTGTAGAGAATTGAATAGATAAAAGACAATGCAAAAGAAAATGAATTGTCAATGTTGCAACTTAATAGTAAAACTACTTTTGTAAATGACACAAATGGAAAAAAATAGTGTGTAAGAAAGTGTTGGTATACTGAATAATGTTCAATCACCATTGTTGATCTCTAAGGATGTTTAAGTCTCGAAAAAAAAAACTTAGCAGGACAAATCCTCCTGCATTTTTTATACCAATTAAATCAAACAACATAAATTGTCATCATAGACAATTAAAAAAAAAATTGACAATGGAGTTGGCTTGTTAAGTAAAAATTCACAAAGAAAGCAAGTTCTGAGAAAGGACCAAGTTGTATTCTATTAAGTATTCACAATACGATACGAAATTTATAAATCATAGCATAAAGGTAAAAATAGCATTTTGCGGAATGAAAGTAAATATCCACATATGAAGAGAACGTAACATGATATTTCATTGAAAAATTGTAAAGATTGAACACACAATTGACTATTCAGTTTGAAACTCAAAGCTTGGAAAATTAGAGGCCATCTATGCCAAAACACTTATTTGGCAAGCGCAAAAAAATATACAGTTGTCTTTTAAATAACGTCTGTAAAAAAGTTTAAAGTCAAAATAGAATTTCGCAGAATGAAAGTAAATATCCACATATGCAGAGAAATTAACATGATATTTTATTGAAAAATCATAAAGAGTGAACACAGACTTGAAAATTCAGTTTTAAACTCAAATCCTGGAAAATCACTAGCCATCTATGCCTAAACAATTATTCGAAAACTCAAAAAATATACAATTGTCTGTTAAATAATTTATGTAAAAAGTAAAGGCGTTTATCCAAACAGACTGGGATTGGGCCTCCCATGGACCATTAAATAGAAGAAAGAAATAAAAATATTTAGAAATCGGTGTTAGGTCTTCAAAGGTCACACAACAAACAATTTTGAGCAATTACCAAGTTGACAAAAGAAAAGGATAGTAGAAGCAGATTCAATGGATCCTCAACTATGTACCAAGAAGGAAATGTTATGTTACTCTGGTTTCTGTGTTCTTGCTATGTATGTTCCTTTATAACATTTCTTGCTTTGGGATTTTGTTGAAGTATCTGTCTATGGTGGTTATTCTGGGTTACAATTTATTCCAAGGCATTCTTGACCCAGTGATCAATATATTTCTTGATTGGTGTGATGGTGATTTCTTGCTTAACTGAAAGTGCAAAAATGTCCTCCTCTATTTCTTTTCATTCCATTTTCAGTTGGTCTTCGGATGACAAGTGGTCTTCATTATAATTAACAAATGTTATAATCCATTGTTTCAGTTCTTCTTCCTGAAACTCCATGAGGTTGTCAAAGTTGTTAGCTAATGAAGTCTTCATTTCCACAATCACTAAAGTCTTCAAGGATCAATCATTCTTGATGCCTAAAGAAGTCTCGAAACTCATTTAAGATCAAGATAATTTTTTTTCTCAGAGAGTAGGTCCATAATGAAAACAAACAAGAGAAAGAATATCCTTGTGAAGATGAAGCACTTGCGTTTTCCCTCCCCTTTGATGAAGACATCCAGTCTTTTGTTCCTCTTGTACAACAAAAGGGCAACATGACAAGTTATAATCCTTTTGAAAAATTTGATGATGCTTTATTCCATGACTTTGGAAATGAAGAAAGATGCCAAAAGGATCTCGATGAAGAAGGCATGAATGAGACATTGTTATCTACTTTCCCTTTTGAAGAAAATGAAGTTGTCCAGTCTTGTGAAGAGGTAATCAACTCGTATGATGCAACCAAATTCATGGTACAACCCTCAGATATATTTGACGTTCACAGTGATGATTTCATACATGTTGGGAGACATAGATGGGATGTGGGTTGCTTCATTATTGATAGAGATCCCATTTACGACATTAAATCTAGCTCTCAAGAAAAAGGGGTTGAGTGGTCATCTTCAGAGGACTGGTCTTCATGTATATATGATTCAATTGTTTGGAAGCCTGATGATGATATGGTTATAGACTTATTTCATCCATTTGAAGATAACTTGTTTCAATGCGCTCAAGATGATTCTCAACCATCCCTTGAGAGTTGTGATGAGTATCCTTTCGATGACCCAAGCTTATTCTATGAAGATTTCTATCCACTCTCATGCTCAAATTTTGATCAACACCAAGTCATGGCTAATCCAGAAGAGTCTGAGGCTCACACTACCAAAACAAAAGTATTTTTATATTGATACTTTTGGCACAGATTTGAAGATAAAGAAGTGATGTTTTCTAAGATCGGGAGAAGAGTTTTTCTCTAGACCTAAGACTGTGACTTACCCCATTTCCTCTTGTTTGGAAAATCACCAGGTTTTCTTGGGATCCCTTATCTCCTCTCAACATTTAGGAAGTGGCGACATTTTAAGTGAAGATGAAGAACAAGCCCTTGTAGATGGAGAAATCGTTGAAGAAAGTCCTATTGATTTGTTAGATCTCGCTGAAAAGTATCACACAATAAATTCCTTATGTGCCATGATCGCAGAGAAATACAGTTTCAGTGACGAATATGACTTCCACAAAATGCATCGTGTTGAATTACCACTTGAAGCTGCCTTGAATTATATTCTCCCTACACATGAACACAAAGAGATGGCCAATTTCAGTCGTATCGATGAGCCATCATCTATATATGGTTACCCTCTCTAGATATGGATCGATCGAGATTGTGAGCAATATTTCCAAGATGATCAGGCTTATGGTTACTTTTTACAGCAAGATTTACTCCCTCCTTCCCATCTCTATGAGTTGCATTTCATGATTTATTATATGTCCATTTACGCTCATGATTATTATGTGCTTGAATTATCTTTGTTGTATTACATAATTAAGCACATGGGGAGACATTTTGAGGAGATGATCAACATGTTGCATTGGTCATATGACTTCACTTGACATCACCTGGCACTCGATCTCCATGGGCCATGGGCCCCAGGTAAGTAGGTAGGTCATATTTCTTTCCTTGCATTTGCATCTTGATTGATCATAGTAGTTTAGTTAATCTCATGTTTCATTTTTCTCTACTTGAATATTCCTTTCATCATATTACACGTTTAGTTCGGAAATTTTTGAAAAAATGATAAAATTTATTTTATAGATTAGTTGTATTTTTGAGTTTTTAAGATTTGATATATATGAGCGAAGGG
This sequence comes from Picea engelmannii, assembly GCA_009831015.1. Taxonomy (NCBI): domain Eukaryota; kingdom Viridiplantae; phylum Streptophyta; class Pinopsida; order Pinales; family Pinaceae; genus Picea; species Picea engelmannii. Next base: position 811,933 of record ML783163.1, on the reverse strand, counting down.
TGATAGAACCACACTAGATTTTACAGATTTATGTTTCAGTGTAGGCACAAGTCCACCAGGAGATGTTGTGGTTCTCATGCACTCTACGATGAGTACATGTCCCAAATTAGGAGCCAAATGTTATCCCCATTTCTTAGGGATAACTAAGGAGATGATGTTTCAAGGCCCTTAGGTTGCATACATGGAGTACCAAGAGACATATGGTTGATAGTGTCCACTTGCACAGACAAAGACCCACCTCACCACCACAGGTCCTAGGTTCATCATGGGGGCATCCACCATGTCAGCTATCTTGCAGAAGACATTGGGTCTTTCTCCATGAGGTACAAGTCAAGTATTATGGTGCGTATCATTTCAATATTTGAGGCATTTGAGTTTTTTGCATTTAAAACTGCTTTTGATTATCTAGCGTATGCTTGGAAATTATGTTATTTTCCCTATTTCACCTTGGTGGTTGACATTGTGCCTTAGTAAGTGGTCACCCTTAGGGATATTTTTGCTACTGGGAGGTCCCCTTGATAGGACATCTTACCTTTCCCGACCATACTTGCCACTTTATAGACTTCATCCCCTCATCTCTTTGTCGTTTGGTATTTTCGAGTGTACTGACCCAAGAAGGTATTGTCCCTCATTTCATGGGAAGAAGGGGCTGAAGGCCTAGAGGCTTGTAGCTGGAAAAAGATAAAATCCAATCATGAACCTTCTAGATGCTCGCCCAGGGATCCTAAGGAGAATGAAATGTCTTTCATAAGAAACTGATGGGACTCGTAAAAAATAACTAATACAAAATGCCAACCAAGGTGGATCGTGTGTGGGCAATGTTTTTCATGCTTAGGTAGAAGCCCCACCTTGGCTTCAACTTGAAAACATATTAAAAGAACAAAATGAAATAAATGGGCTTGGAAAAAGGTTGCATTGAAAACGAAGGTGCAACACACCCTCTACAAAGGAACCCACAAATGAGACACTACGATCCCTTGTATGTTACGAAACCCGTGCCCGAAATTATTGTCCCCATCCATGTCACTTTGTCCTCATGACCTAGAGAGGGGTACACTTTGGAAACACTCCTAAACTTGAGGTACGATTCATCCAATAGGTCGCTTTGTCAACCCTCCCATACCCAAACTTGGAAAATTGCATAGGGTCTTTGAGCACTTGTTTAGTTTGATGAGGTGGTTTTTGAGGCTCATACTTAGATGGCTCTTTTATTGATTTGATTTACTTATTGTGATGCATTTGACTTGAGATCCTTGGAGGGTGTATTTATTGTCTTTGCAGGACCTTGCTTGGTGGACAAACTTGGAAGAACAAGCCTAGCTTGGGCTTCGTTTGGGCTTGAAGTCCATAGCATGGATACAATGGCCCACACACTGAATGATGATGGTATCCTTTGGAAGTCTAAGAGATAGCTTGGAGGATCTATCCTAGCCCATTTCCAACTCAACATTTTCTCTCGAGGCCAAAAAGTCACAATGAGTAGGGTTTTGGTGGTGAGGGTTTTAACGATGGACACTTGGCACGTTTTGATGGGAGAAGGCTTGGATTGAAGGAGGAAACCGTATCACATGAGAGGGAGGCCCTAGAAGTTTCAACGACTTCTATTCTTCACTTCACCGACTTGCAAAAAGTGTCAAAACGTCACCCTTTAAAGGGATGACGTCACATTAGGGTTTCTTATGTGCATTTTTTTTGAAGTCAAATTTGAATTTGATAATGAAAAGGGGACAAGTAAGGGTTGTTGACCCCTCACTTTGTGTTCACCCTAAAATTAAGTGGAAAAACACTTTTAGGAAGATTTGTATAAATAGAGATCAAACTCTTGTCATTTTCATCATAGTTCTCCCATTGTGAGAAGGCTATTGTGGCTGAAATTTGTGCCCTACTTGTGCAATTTGGATATCTCTCTCTTGTGCAAATGATTTTTGGTGATCTCTTTTGCTGAATTTTTGAGCTAAGGTGGTGCACACCTCTTGGAGACTTCTTCTATTGCTTATGGATGGATATTACTTGGTAAACTAGGGTTTGGCCTTTGCTATTGTGGAATTGGTCTGTAAATTTTTGCATGTGTTGTTGTTTTCTACTAGTTTCATTGATATTATTGTCTTAAACCCTTGGAGGAGTATAAGAGGATACACCCTCCACCAAATTTCATGTTATTTTCAATTTTATAAGTCAATTTTTGCAAGGTTTCTAGGAGGAGTACAAGGGTGTACACCATCCTAGATTTACCTTAGTTTGATTTGCATGCCCTAGGGAGTAAGAGGGTTTACACCCCTAGTAACATTGTGGATCTAACTCATACTTTCAAGACTCCATTCAACCAAATTTTAAAGGCACTAATATGAAGTTTGCATTGGAGAAATACATTATTTGCTTTGGTAAATGTGATTTAGAGATATATTGATTTTGTTTAAGTTGGAATCTTTTATTGATGCTTTGAGGTTGCTAAGGCCTCTAGGGCATCTTGTTTTTCTTAGTATTCTTAGATCTATAACTAAATAAAATATAAAACTATTAGGGATGTATAAAATTACTCTCTTCGTGGTTATAACTCACATTTCAACCATCAAAAGTTGCTTATAAATTGCCCCTATAATCTACCAGCCTCAGTGCACTTTTTGGGTGGTTTAATTGCTTGTTTTGTGAGTTGAATTTTTTTGTTGTAGAAATAGTTTTCTACAGCCATAAGGCTGATAAAATATCTTTGCAATACTTGTTTATAACAACCATAGTTTTTTTCTAAAGTCTTATGCTTTCACACTTGATTTATACTAGTGATTGCTAGCTTATCTCTTGCATCATTTACATGACTTTTAACATCTTGTTAGTAGATTTAACAATCATTTAATTGCTGATATATGTCTTTGTTGACTGCTACAAATAGGGACGACAAGATTAACTTTCTTTTCCACTTAACCTTAAGCTTATATACTCATATTTTCTTGTGTCTCGAGCATGTACACTATTCTTTTGTAGGTACTCAAGCACTTGGAAATCATAGACCATCCCCAAGACTTGTTATCAAACCACTTCTCAGTTAGAAACTTGACCTATAGGGACGTCACTTCCATCGTCTCACTTTTCGTCTCATTTCCTCCTAGGGTCACCCAGGACTCCCCCCTTGTGTTGGATTCTTCCTTCACTAAAGAGAGGGGAGGGTTTATCTGAGGTGACAGTGGGTAAAATCTCCCACTATTATCACCATCTCGTGAGTTGGATCAAGCTTTGCCCAACCTTCAGTTTGTGTGATAACACCCTATATATAAAAATATATAAGAATATTTAATTTTACAATGAATCCTTTTACATTTTTCATTGTATCTATCCTAGAAGTAAAGACAGAGTAGAAATTAAAAAAGTTGGGTCAAGTCTGAAATATAGGTTGTAGAGTTTAATCTGGGAAATAGTTGATTGAGTTGATGCCTTGTATTTGCAGTTGATTTCTACTTAATGGTTGACTATGCATTTGAGAAATAATATTAATATCATGGCACCTTTATTGTAATATGTCATAGCAACACTAGGGGAACAAGAGCTTCGAAAAGAAATGATATAATATCTAAATTTTTGTTTGACTCTTTGTATTGCGCAGAAGTAAATGTGTGTGGACATAAAGGACAAACATGAAATTGTGAAGTATTCACACATAAAAGTCAGTAAAAAAGTGTGCAGAGGCTAGGATGTGTGAGAAACAACGGAGGTAATGTTCTCCACAGAGAAGATCAGATTTAACATTGGACTATGTAAAAAATAGAAAAAGCACGTAGCATAAAACTTAGTAAAACAGAGTATGCAGAGGTGAGGATGGGCGAGAAGCAATGTAAAGTGTGTTGATGTCAGGATTTGCTGGAAGCAATGTAAAGTGTGTGCAAGTTAAGTTACATAGGAAAAATGATTTTTTAAATGTGAAGAATGGAACATTAAATAGAAGACCTATAAGAAAGAAACAAAGATATCTAGAAATGGGTGTCAGCTTTTCATAGATCATAAAACAAACAAGATTGAGGAATTACTAAGTGAACAAAGGGAAATAAGAGGAAAAACATATGTAATGCACGCTTGGCTTGCCAAGAAGGAAATGTTTCATTGATTTGTAGTTAACTGGTTGAGTATGCACTTGAAAAATTATATTAAGATTGCAGTCTATTCATCGAAACATGCCAAAGCACGACGAGGGGAATAAAAATTTGGAAAAGAAATCATAGAATAACTAAATTTTTGGATTAAGTCTTTGTTTTGTGCGGAAGTGAATGTGTGCAGAGAAATAGGGAAATCGCGAAGGTGTCAAAGCCTCGCACATAAAATCCAACAAAATGAAGTGTGCGGAGGTCAAGACATGCGAGAAGCAAACCACCTATAGTTCTCCGCACAAGACATGACATTTAACACAGAACTATGTAAAAACAAGTAAAAATATCTAGCATAAAACTTTGTGAAAATTATGCGAAGATGAAGATGCGAGGGAAGCAATGCAGACTGTGTAGAGCTCAGGATGTGCCATACGTAATGTAAAATGTATGGGGGCTAGGATGTGCAGGAAAAAAATTGAAGTGTGCAAAACTTAGGATTTGCGGAAAGAAGACGTGGTAGAGTTCCCTATACAACATATGTTCCTTATGTAGAGGGTTGAAATTGATAGTAGCATATCAAAAAGTGGTTACTGGTATCACTGGTTTTTTTTTTTTGGCAAAGTTAAAAAAAGACAATGTGCAGAAAACCGAAGACAAGAAACATAGTGAAAAATCAAAGGAATTTTCAAACTTCCATCTTAATAGGAAAACTGGTTTTTTAACTGAACCTTAGAAAATACAATGTGTAGAGAATTGAGTAGATCAAAGACAATGCAAAAGAAAATGAATTGTCAATGTTGCAACTTAATAGTAAAAATACTTTTGTAAATGACACAAATGGAAAACAATAGTGTGCAGGAAAGTGTTGGTCTACTGGATAATGTTCAATCACCATTTTTGATCTCTAAGGATGTTTAAGTCTCGAAAAAAAATTTGGCAAGACAAATCCTCCTGCATTTTTTATACCAATTAAATCAAGCAACATAAATTGTCATCATAAACAATTAAAACAAAACTTGGCAATGGAGTTGGCTTGTTAAGTAAACATTCACAAAGAAAGAAAGGTTTGAGAAAGGACTAGGTTGTATTCTATTGAGTATTCACAATATGATACAAAATTTACAAATCATAACATAAAGGTGAAAATAGCATTTTGCAAGATGAAAGTAAATATCCACATATGTAGAGAACGTAACAGGATATTTCATTGAAAAATTCTAAAGATTGAACACAAAATTGACTATTCATTTTGAAACTCAAAGCTTGGAAAATCAGTGGCCATCTATGCCAAAACACTTCTTTGGCAAGCGCAAAAAAATACAGTTGTCTTTTAAATAATGTCTGTAAAAAAGTGTAAAGTCAAAATAGCATTTCGCAGAATGAAAGTAAATATCCACATATGCAGAGAACTTAACATGATATTTTATTGAAAAATCATAAAGAGTGAACACATACTTGAAAATGCAGTTTTAAACTCAAATCCTGGAAAATCACTAGCCATCTATGCCTAAACAATTATTCAACATCTCAAAAAATATACAATTGTCTTTTAAATAATTTATGTAAAAAGTAAAGGCGTTTGTCCAAACAGACTGGGATTGGGGCTCCCGTGGACCATTAAATAGAAGAAAGAAATAAAGATATTTAGAAACCAGTGTTAGGTCTTCAGAGGTCATAAAACAAACAATTTTGAGCAATTACTAAGTCGACAAAAGAAAAGGACAGTAGAAGCAGATACAATGGATCCTCAACTATGTACCAATAAGGAAATGTTATGTTACTCTGGTTTGTGTGTTCTTGTTGTGTATGTGCCTTTATAACATTTCTTGCTTTGGGATTTTGTTGAAGTAACTGTCTATGGTGGTTATTCTGGGTTAACAATCCATTCCAAGGCATACTTGACCCAATGATCAATATAGTTCTTGATTGGTGGGATGGTGATTTCTTACTTAACATGAAGTGAAAAAATGTCCTCCTCTACTTCTTTTCATTCCCCTTTCAGTTAGTCGATGGATGACAAGTGGTCTTCATTGTCATTAACAAATGTAATAAGCCATTGTTTCAGTGCTTCTTCAAGAAACTCCATGAGGTTGTTAAAGTTGTTAGCTAATGAAGTCTTCATTGCCACCAAATGAGTATTAAGATCCTCTTTAGTGATCATGGTTGAATTTCTAAAAAGTTGTGGACCCTGCAATTATTTAACAACATCCAATGCTTTTAAAATAACATCGCCTCTCCTTTCATTGATTTTTTTTCGCAAGTAGCAATTACATCTTGCAACATTTTTACTTTTTGTTGCCAAGGTGCCTTTATTTTCTTTATTCTTCTACTTGAGGGAAGTCCCTGCTGATTTATTCGATGGTCATCCATACTTATAGGCCATCATGTTTCAAGTCTCTTTGCAAATCTCTAGTAAAACTTGAAATCCTTTGTGAAAGATCACGTAGACTGGTGCTGACCTCCCATGTATGTTTGATTATATCGAGTCTTATATTAATATTATCAACAACATAGAGTCTGACTCCATTCAACAATTGAAGCACTGTCCTGATTGGCTTTGAGGTTCTTGAAGTACTTGGAGGAGTCTATTTTGCTGAAAGTATGGCTAGTGGTTGTGCAAACAATGGCTTGGAAGTCAGTGACTCCTCAACTTCACTTATTCTTTTCTTCAATTTAATGGTTTGCAACTCTTGTTCCAAAATTGAATCTACAATAGCATCTCCTATAGAATGATGTAGTTGCATGAGTTCATATGGTGCAACTCCTAAGACATTGACTTCTAACCTTAATTTATGAACGAAATTTTTGTTTTTGACATTGACTCTCTCTATCTGCAACTTCTTTTTGTGCTTATTGTATTGAGCATTGTGCAATTTTAAGGACTAGTTGCCAAAAAACATGGGTTCCTCTATTGCAAGGTCTTGCGTAATCTCTTGGCTTTTGGAAATTTTATGGACTACCCAATCCAATAGCTTTGTACTCTCGATTTCCATATCATCAATATTTTTGGGGATTCTTGGATCTTGTGAATTGTGTCTATTTGGGCTTCGTTTCCTTTTCTGTTGGGACATTGTATGTGCCCGTTCAAGATTTGCATGACATGTTTTCTCTCCACCATCATCTCCAATGCACCTGTCATCACTCTCTTCTTTGTTTAGCTTTTGTTGTTCTATTATTTTCCCAAAGGAGGAGATATTACGTGGTTGGGGATTGGAAGAAGAATGGACATTAGTACTGCTTCTCCCACTTTTTCTTGGTTTTTCGTGGCTTCTGGCATTTGAACTTATTTCTGTCAACAAGCCCTCACTACATGCATTTTTGTCCTTTTTTGATGGATTCTAACCAGTTTCTTCATTAAATCTATTGAAAATGTTATTGTACCTTATCGATGATAAATGTCACGATAACATAACCTCGGGGTCAAAA
>ML783163.1:768026-795336 GCA_009831015.1 Picea engelmannii | reverse complement strand
TTGTCTATGAAAATCAAACATTTTGTTTAATGTAATGGATATAGTGTCCCAATTGAAAGACAAAGGGTTACAAATAAGTGTCGACCAATTTTGTATGACAAAGAGCCTATTATTCATATATAATAAAATATGTTTTATTTTATTTTATTACGTTGTCCAATGTTGATGTGAAATGTTACATCATTGATTAAATATATGGATAATTAAATATTATAATGAAGAGATGCAAAATTTGATGATATAACAAATTAATCAAAACATCGTATCCAAATTCACTAATCAAAATTTAATTTAAATGAATATTATTATAAGATATATGTCAATTTTTTGATGAACAATGGAATTAAAAATAACAATAATTATGCATTGTCACAGGTCGGTGTTTTTAAAAAGAGAAAATGACAACCGATGCGTTTAATGATAAACAACACTTGTGTGTTTCAAGCTACAACGCACAGGTGTCGTACTTAAATTCGCACCGGTGCTGATATACAAGGAACCAACACCGATCTTAATACTATTTTAACCAACAATTATAATAATAAAAAACCTTTATCGGTGTGTTTAATTAATAAACGCATCGATGCTTCTGTATTGCATTTCCGCTCTAGTGCGTTCCAAATATCATGCACTTATAGGGTTTGTTTTTTAACGCACCGATGATGGTATCATAGATTCACCTAGTGCCTTATTCTTTTTAAGGCACTGGTGCATTATTACTTATAAGAGCACCGATGCCCCAGTCTTTTTTGGACAACTCCGGTGCTTTCTTGTAATGTTAAGCACAAATGCTTTAAGTTATAGAACAAATCGACGCTTGGTATCATATATTCCATCGGTGTGGTGTTTTTATTAAAGCACAAATGCATTATTTTGTATAAACACATCGATGCCCCAATATTTTAGGACTGGCCCGATGCTTTTGGTGTAATGTAGGCACCGATGCTTTATGTTTGAGAACGCATCGGTGCGTATAGACCTTGAAGTGCACCGACTAGAAAAACATCTTCTACAACCTCCGCCCGCCCAATTTTTTTTTAGTTATAATGAAGTTCCATTATAATCTCCTAAAAAACATCTGCTACCAAAAACAAAAATTTTCGCGGAGGTTTTTTTGACAATTTTTTTTCTAGTTTTGTAACACTAAAAACCTCTGCTAGAGGGTATTTTCCTCGTAGTGCCTCAATCATCACGACTGAGAGCCCACGAGTCTTCAATCAACTACCTATGCCAACTTCCAAGCATGATTCCTCAAATTTCTCAAGCAAAAGATGTCAAAATTTCTTCTCCACCTTCATTATATAAAAGTCTTCTTACCCATCCATGCAAGAAGTTCCATGCATGGGTTACATTCATAATTAAGTAATTAATCATGCAACTTTTTTTTGAACCTTTTCTTAATTTAGCTTTTCTTGATCCCTTTTTAGCAATTTCTCTTATTTTATCTTTTTCTTTTATTATAATTTATAATTTATTTATTATTATTCTTTTTACTTTAATTTATTATTATCTATTTATTATTTTAGTACCATTTATTTATTATTTATTATTTTAATTGAAAGTACGGGGCATTACATACTCCCTCCCCTTCAAGGAACTTCGTCCCGAAGTTAACGCTAATTATGTTATTTATAGGTTTTTAATATTGTCCCCATATCTTCCACAACACCCTCTGTTGGACTAGTATAAGGGCACCCAAGTGACCGCAACAAGCATCGAAAGTCCACTTCACAACACCAAGGAAGTGCAAGTACTCTCCATATTTTCTTCTCGACTTTCAGAACCAGGCTTAAAGCCTACCGTTTTGTTCAGAGCCCCAAGGCTCGAGACCTCATATGCCCCAAAAGGCATTCGACATGGTACTCACGTACCCCTGGCATCTCGAAAGGTTGACCTAAACCCCCTCCACTACGAGGTACAACCCCCAAGCATCAAAGTCCAATCACAAAACACCATTAGTGAGTTATAATCCAACCCTTCTCCGGGACTTCGACATCACAACTCCAGTATCATGCACTATGGCCTACTCAAGATGGTCCCATTTCCCATTAAGAGTTATACATGACAAAAGAACCATTAACATAGGTTGGTTGATTGAGTTTGTCCCCACCCGTAAGGTGTTACTTTGTAGATATTCTCCTTCGTAGGCATGGGATCTCACAAGATCATCAAATAAACCGACCCTCTTGGAAAACTAGTGGATTTCCTGTCAATCGCCACCTCACAACATGCACCAATGCATTAGTTATGATCATAATACCATCATCTCATAGAAAATAATCCACATGTTAACTTTTATGTGTCATCAAGAGAACACAACATCATTGTCATCACAATGTATTGAGTAGTAAGGCACCACATGCTCATGCATACCATTATTAAACATCTCATCATAAAAATTATATGCAATTACCACATGCCATCTCATCATGAAATACTATTGTAAGATCATAACCTCAACATATGTTTATCAAATATATAACATTACGTCAACATAACTAAATGGAACCACATGTTAACATATCATAACACCATATGTAAATACCACAGGGTTCTTGAGATAACATAACATCAATGAATAATCATTTCAACATATAGAACATGAAGAGCAATAAAACACCATGAACATTTTTACCATGATTCATTAGCAAAATCAAATTACTAGCCTGCATAAATAAACAATGAATACCCATTTTTATATCTAATGCAAGAAATATCATCAAACATCCATCTAGTACATGGATCTACTTGGTTAAGTTTGTCAACCCAAGCTAACTCTACAAAGAATCATCAAAATTATGAGTGCCATGTGATCATCCATATACTAATCGTTTCCCGATTATCATTTACTCTTCTTTCAACAAGAAGGTTGACAATTTATGGAATATGCATAGTCACCATTTCGGTATGCTAAAGTTTTTACATATTTTCCTTGTTTAAATACATTGTTGACTTTCACCTAAACCCCATCATCTAGAGACACAATCTCTAGTCATATATTATTTTCCCTCATAGTAAAATTAGGTGAATCTCAACACTAAAATACGATTGGCCTTACTAACATGTCTTAAATAATTCAAATTCAAAATTCAAATTCTCAACTTTGTATATCTTTTGATTATCACCATATTTAACATTATTTTCAACTTCAAGATGTATCATGTTTTTTAATACCATCATATCCTAAAATTTAAATCTTATTACATGATGTTCATAACTACTCTATATTTTCATCAATACATAAATTTACAAACTTAGTTACTTAATTTTAAAATTGCAATATAAATTCTTGTCCATCTTACACATGTACCCACACCTATATATATTGTGTTTTGAAAATAAATATTAAATTCTTCTTTGCATTATATGATTATATCAAAAATGTAAATTTTAAATAAGGTTAAACCTTATATTATGACACTTAATCTTTATATATGTTTCAAATAAAGTTATAACATAAATATATAATTCATAGTTATTAACAACTTAGTTACTCGGTTTCCATGTTTTATTTTCTACCTTTTTAATATAAAGAAGATATCATTCCTCTGGCTAGTTTCTAGAAATAATTTAATTATAAGATAATGTTTTGTTTATTGCTTAAACGAAATATATCAATATAGTTTATTAATAAATTATGCTAAGAGAATAACTTTCTTATCATTATTATTATTTTAAATTGTTAATATAATGATACATCTTTAACTTTCATTTAATCAAGTAAATATTGATATAAATAAAGATTGTATGGTAGCGTAGTCCCTGTCGAGTTAGTTGAGAAATATATATTGAACATTGAAACTTAATATAACTAAATGCATAGGGAATGGATAGTCTTTGTCAAAAGATAATAATTAAACAATACGTATAATAAAGAAGAATATCATCATTGTTTATGAGTGAATTGTTCAATGAGGAGGTTAGCATATGCAGGAAGCAAATGAGTGCAATGTTCAATGAGAAGGTTAGCATATGCAGGAAGCAATGTAAATTGTTTGACCTAAAAACATTTAAGATAAAACTTTGTAAAAATATGCAAGAAGGTAAATTGTTCAATCTGAAGTAAAGCTTAGTAAATTTTTGATGTTGAGTAAAACTTAGTAATTAAATAGTAAATGTTCAATGTGGAGTACGACTTAGTAAGTAAATAAGTGAAATGTTGAATGGGGGGGTTAGCATATGCGGAAAACAATATAAATAAGTGAAGTGTTCAATGGAGATGTTAGCATATGCGAGAAACATTGTAAAGTGTTTGGATGTTAGGATGGACATGAACAAATGCAAAGTGTTTGTGCGTTAGAATTGCAAGAAGCAAAGTGGATAGAGTTGCCAATAGAAGAGATGGCATTTAGCTTATGCGAGAAGCAATGTAAAGCGTGTGAAAGCTAGGATGTACGAAAACCAGTGCAAAATGTCCATACCTTAGAATTGCAGGAAGCAAAGCGAGTAGAATTCTGCGCACGATATCTATGTCAATGTTGGTCAAGTTTATATGTGAGCAAGTATAAAGTTTGAAACCATCTTGCATATATCGTTTACTAAATTAAAATGTGTTATATGCTTATACTTAAAATTTGTAGTTTTCAAATTTATTGTACAAGATAATACCCTATGTTATCCCCATTTCTTAGGGATAACTAAGAAGATGATGTTTTGAGGCCCTCAGATTGCAGACATAGAGTATCCAAATACATATGGCTGACAATGTCCACTTGCACATACATAGACCCACCTCACCACCACAGTTCTCAGGTTCATCATGGGGGTATCCACCACGCCATCTAGCTTCCAGAAGACATTGGGTCTTGCTCCATGAGGTTCAAGTCATGTATTATGGTGAGTATCATTTCAATATTTGAGGCATTTGAGTTTGTTTCATTTAAATATGCTTTTGATTATGTCATATCTACTTGGCAATTATGCTCTTTGCCATGTTTCACCTTGGTGGTTGACATTGTGCCCTAGTAAGTGGTCACCCTTAGGGATAGGTTTGCTACTGGGAGGTCCCCTTGATAGGACATCATGTCGCTCCCAACCACCTTTTCTACTTTCCACACTTCATCCCCTCATCTCCTTATCTTTTGGGATTTTCGGGTGTACTGACCCAAGACGGGATTGTCCCTCATTTCATGGGAAGAAGGAGTTGAAGGCCCATAGGCTTGTAGCTGGAAAAAGATAAAATCCAATAATGAACCTTCTAGATGATCATCGAGGGATCCCGAGGACAATGAAATGTCTTTCATAAGAAACTGATGGGACCCGTGAAAAATAACTAATACAAAATTCCAACCAAGGTGGAACTTGTGTGGGCAATTTTTTTCATGCTTAGGTAAAATCCCCGCACACTGTCTTTAACTTGGGGTAGCATAATGTGACTAGGGTAGAGTCACGGTGGGCATTTTTTTTCATGCTTAGGTTGAAGCCCCACCTTGTATTCAACCTGGAAACATCTTAAAAGAAGAAAATGCAATAAATGGGCTTGGAAAAAGGTTGCATTGAAAACAAAGGTGCAACAAACCCTCTACAAAGGAACCCATAAATGAGACAATATGATCCCTTGTATGTCATGAACCCCATGCCCAAAAGTCTTTCCCCCATCCATGTCACTTTGTCAACATGACCTAGAGAGAGGTCCACTTGGGAAACACTCCTAAACTTGAGGTATCCCATATCCAAACATAGAAAATCGCATAGGGTCTTTGAGTACTTGTTTAGTTTGATGAGGTGGTTTTTGATGCACATCCTTATATGTCCCTTTATTGACTTGATTTACTTATCATAATACATTTTACTTGAGATCCTTGGAGGGACTATTCATTGTCTTTGCAAGACCTTTCTTGGTGGACAAATTTGGAAGAACAAGCCTAGCTTGGGCTTCCTTGGGGCTTGAAGCCCATTGGATGGATACCATGGCCCACACACCAGATGATGATGGTAGCCTTTAGATTCCTGAGAGATACCTTAGAGGATCTATCCTATCCCATTGCCAGCCCAACGTTTTACTTTTGAGGCCAAAATGTCACACTTGAGGAGATTGACATCACCCTAGGGCTAGGGTTTTGGTGGTGAAGGTTTTGACAATGGACACTTGGAACATTTTGATGGGAGAAGGCTTGGATTGAAGGAGGAAACCCTAGTGCATAAGAGGGAGTCCCTAGAAGGCCCAACGACTTCCATTCTCCACTCCAACGACTTGCAAAAAGTGTCAAAATGTTACTGTTTAGAGGGATTACGTCACATTAGGGTTTCTTATGTGCATTTTTTTTAAAGTTAAATTTGAATTTGATAATGTAAAGGGGAAAAGTAAGGGTTGTTGACCCCTTATTTTGTGGTTACCCTAAAATTAAGTGGACAAACACTTTTAGGAGGATTTGTATAAATAGAGATCAAACTCTTGTCATTTTCATCATAGATCTCCCATTGTGAGAAGACTACTAGGGCTGGAATTTCCACCCTACTTGGGAAATTTGGATATCTCTCTCTTTTTTGGTGATCTATTTTGGTGAATTGTTGATCTAAGGTGGTGCGCACCTCTCGAATACTTCTTATATTGCTTATGGATGGACATTACTTGGTAAATTAGGGTTTGGTCTTTGGTATTGTGGAATTGGTAAGGAATGTTTTGCATGTGTTGGTGTTTTCTACTAGTTTCAATGATGTTCTTATATTAAACCCTTGGAGGAGTATAAGAGTATACACCCTCCACCAAATTTCATGTTATTTGAAATTTGATAAGTCAATTTTTGCAAGGTTGCTAGAAGGGTACAAGGGTGTACACCCTCCTAGATTTACCTTAGTTTGATTTGCATGCCCTAGGGAGTAAGAGGGTTTACACCCCTAGGGACATTGTGGATCTAACTAATACTTTCAAGACTCCATTCAACCAAATTTTAAAGGCACTAATATGAAGTTTGCATTGGAGAAATAAATTGTAAAAACAAGTAAAAACATCTACAACATATGTTCCTTGTGTAGAGGGTTGAAATTGATAGTAGCATATCAAAAAGTGGTTACTAGTATCATTGATTTTTTTTTTTTGCCAAAGTTAAAAAAAGACATTGTGCAGACAACCAAAGACATGAAACATAGTGAAAACGCAAACTTCCATCTTAATAGGAAAACTGTTTTTTTAACTGAACCTTAGAAAATACAATGTGTAGAGAATTGAATAGATAAAAGACAATGCAAAAGAAAATGAATTGTCAATGTTGCAACTTAATAGTAAAACTACTTTTGTAAATGACACAAATGGAAAAAAATAGTGTGTAAGAAAGTGTTGGTATACTGAATAATGTTCAATCACCATTGTTGATCTCTAAGGATGTTTAAGTCTCGAAAAAAAAAACTTAGCAGGACAAATCCTCCTGCATTTTTTATACCAATTAAATCAAACAACATAAATTGTCATCATAGACAATTAAAAAAAAAATTGACAATGGAGTTGGCTTGTTAAGTAAAAATTCACAAAGAAAGCAAGTTCTGAGAAAGGACCAAGTTGTATTCTATTAAGTATTCACAATACGATACGAAATTTATAAATCATAGCATAAAGGTAAAAATAGCATTTTGCGGAATGAAAGTAAATATCCACATATGAAGAGAACGTAACATGATATTTCATTGAAAAATTGTAAAGATTGAACACACAATTGACTATTCAGTTTGAAACTCAAAGCTTGGAAAATTAGAGGCCATCTATGCCAAAACACTTATTTGGCAAGCGCAAAAAAATATACAGTTGTCTTTTAAATAACGTCTGTAAAAAAGTTTAAAGTCAAAATAGAATTTCGCAGAATGAAAGTAAATATCCACATATGCAGAGAAATTAACATGATATTTTATTGAAAAATCATAAAGAGTGAACACAGACTTGAAAATTCAGTTTTAAACTCAAATCCTGGAAAATCACTAGCCATCTATGCCTAAACAATTATTCGAAAACTCAAAAAATATACAATTGTCTGTTAAATAATTTATGTAAAAAGTAAAGGCGTTTATCCAAACAGACTGGGATTGGGCCTCCCATGGACCATTAAATAGAAGAAAGAAATAAAAATATTTAGAAATCGGTGTTAGGTCTTCAAAGGTCACACAACAAACAATTTTGAGCAATTACCAAGTTGACAAAAGAAAAGGATAGTAGAAGCAGATTCAATGGATCCTCAACTATGTACCAAGAAGGAAATGTTATGTTACTCTGGTTTCTGTGTTCTTGCTATGTATGTTCCTTTATAACATTTCTTGCTTTGGGATTTTGTTGAAGTATCTGTCTATGGTGGTTATTCTGGGTTACAATTTATTCCAAGGCATTCTTGACCCAGTGATCAATATATTTCTTGATTGGTGTGATGGTGATTTCTTGCTTAACTGAAAGTGCAAAAATGTCCTCCTCTATTTCTTTTCATTCCATTTTCAGTTGGTCTTCGGATGACAAGTGGTCTTCATTATAATTAACAAATGTTATAATCCATTGTTTCAGTTCTTCTTCCTGAAACTCCATGAGGTTGTCAAAGTTGTTAGCTAATGAAGTCTTCATTTCCACAATCACTAAAGTCTTCAAGGATCAATCATTCTTGATGCCTAAAGAAGTCTCGAAACTCATTTAAGATCAAGATAATTTTTTTTCTCAGAGAGTAGGTCCATAATGAAAACAAACAAGAGAAAGAATATCCTTGTGAAGATGAAGCACTTGCGTTTTCCCTCCCCTTTGATGAAGACATCCAGTCTTTTGTTCCTCTTGTACAACAAAAGGGCAACATGACAAGTTATAATCCTTTTGAAAAATTTGATGATGCTTTATTCCATGACTTTGGAAATGAAGAAAGATGCCAAAAGGATCTCGATGAAGAAGGCATGAATGAGACATTGTTATCTACTTTCCCTTTTGAAGAAAATGAAGTTGTCCAGTCTTGTGAAGAGGTAATCAACTCGTATGATGCAACCAAATTCATGGTACAACCCTCAGATATATTTGACGTTCACAGTGATGATTTCATACATGTTGGGAGACATAGATGGGATGTGGGTTGCTTCATTATTGATAGAGATCCCATTTACGACATTAAATCTAGCTCTCAAGAAAAAGGGGTTGAGTGGTCATCTTCAGAGGACTGGTCTTCATGTATATATGATTCAATTGTTTGGAAGCCTGATGATGATATGGTTATAGACTTATTTCATCCATTTGAAGATAACTTGTTTCAATGCGCTCAAGATGATTCTCAACCATCCCTTGAGAGTTGTGATGAGTATCCTTTCGATGACCCAAGCTTATTCTATGAAGATTTCTATCCACTCTCATGCTCAAATTTTGATCAACACCAAGTCATGGCTAATCCAGAAGAGTCTGAGGCTCACACTACCAAAACAAAAGTATTTTTATATTGATACTTTTGGCACAGATTTGAAGATAAAGAAGTGATGTTTTCTAAGATCGGGAGAAGAGTTTTTCTCTAGACCTAAGACTGTGACTTACCCCATTTCCTCTTGTTTGGAAAATCACCAGGTTTTCTTGGGATCCCTTATCTCCTCTCAACATTTAGGAAGTGGCGACATTTTAAGTGAAGATGAAGAACAAGCCCTTGTAGATGGAGAAATCGTTGAAGAAAGTCCTATTGATTTGTTAGATCTCGCTGAAAAGTATCACACAATAAATTCCTTATGTGCCATGATCGCAGAGAAATACAGTTTCAGTGACGAATATGACTTCCACAAAATGCATCGTGTTGAATTACCACTTGAAGCTGCCTTGAATTATATTCTCCCTACACATGAACACAAAGAGATGGCCAATTTCAGTCGTATCGATGAGCCATCATCTATATATGGTTACCCTCTCTAGATATGGATCGATCGAGATTGTGAGCAATATTTCCAAGATGATCAGGCTTATGGTTACTTTTTACAGCAAGATTTACTCCCTCCTTCCCATCTCTATGAGTTGCATTTCATGATTTATTATATGTCCATTTACGCTCATGATTATTATGTGCTTGAATTATCTTTGTTGTATTACATAATTAAGCACATGGGGAGACATTTTGAGGAGATGATCAACATGTTGCATTGGTCATATGACTTCACTTGACATCACCTGGCACTCGATCTCCATGGGCCATGGGCCCCAGGTAAGTAGGTAGGTCATATTTCTTTCCTTGCATTTGCATCTTGATTGATCATAGTAGTTTAGTTAATCTCATGTTTCATTTTTCTCTACTTGAATATTCCTTTCATCATATTACACGTTTAGTTCGGAAATTTTTGAAAAAATGATAAAATTTATTTTATAGATTAGTTGTATTTTTGAGTTTTTAAGATTTGATATATATGAGCGAAGGGTGATAGAACCACACTAGATTTTACAGATTTATGTTTCAGTGTAGGCACAAGTCCACCAGGAGATGTTGTGGTTCTCATGCACTCTACGATGAGTACATGTCCCAAATTAGGAGCCAAATGTTATCCCCATTTCTTAGGGATAACTAAGGAGATGATGTTTCAAGGCCCTTAGGTTGCATACATGGAGTACCAAGAGACATATGGTTGATAGTGTCCACTTGCACAGACAAAGACCCACCTCACCACCACAGGTCCTAGGTTCATCATGGGGGCATCCACCATGTCAGCTATCTTGCAGAAGACATTGGGTCTTTCTCCATGAGGTACAAGTCAAGTATTATGGTGCGTATCATTTCAATATTTGAGGCATTTGAGTTTTTTGCATTTAAAACTGCTTTTGATTATCTAGCGTATGCTTGGAAATTATGTTATTTTCCCTATTTCACCTTGGTGGTTGACATTGTGCCTTAGTAAGTGGTCACCCTTAGGGATATTTTTGCTACTGGGAGGTCCCCTTGATAGGACATCTTACCTTTCCCGACCATACTTGCCACTTTATAGACTTCATCCCCTCATCTCTTTGTCGTTTGGTATTTTCGAGTGTACTGACCCAAGAAGGTATTGTCCCTCATTTCATGGGAAGAAGGGGCTGAAGGCCTAGAGGCTTGTAGCTGGAAAAAGATAAAATCCAATCATGAACCTTCTAGATGCTCGCCCAGGGATCCTAAGGAGAATGAAATGTCTTTCATAAGAAACTGATGGGACTCGTAAAAAATAACTAATACAAAATGCCAACCAAGGTGGATCGTGTGTGGGCAATGTTTTTCATGCTTAGGTAGAAGCCCCACCTTGGCTTCAACTTGAAAACATATTAAAAGAACAAAATGAAATAAATGGGCTTGGAAAAAGGTTGCATTGAAAACGAAGGTGCAACACACCCTCTACAAAGGAACCCACAAATGAGACACTACGATCCCTTGTATGTTACGAAACCCGTGCCCGAAATTATTGTCCCCATCCATGTCACTTTGTCCTCATGACCTAGAGAGGGGTACACTTTGGAAACACTCCTAAACTTGAGGTACGATTCATCCAATAGGTCGCTTTGTCAACCCTCCCATACCCAAACTTGGAAAATTGCATAGGGTCTTTGAGCACTTGTTTAGTTTGATGAGGTGGTTTTTGAGGCTCATACTTAGATGGCTCTTTTATTGATTTGATTTACTTATTGTGATGCATTTGACTTGAGATCCTTGGAGGGTGTATTTATTGTCTTTGCAGGACCTTGCTTGGTGGACAAACTTGGAAGAACAAGCCTAGCTTGGGCTTCGTTTGGGCTTGAAGTCCATAGCATGGATACAATGGCCCACACACTGAATGATGATGGTATCCTTTGGAAGTCTAAGAGATAGCTTGGAGGATCTATCCTAGCCCATTTCCAACTCAACATTTTCTCTCGAGGCCAAAAAGTCACAATGAGTAGGGTTTTGGTGGTGAGGGTTTTAACGATGGACACTTGGCACGTTTTGATGGGAGAAGGCTTGGATTGAAGGAGGAAACCGTATCACATGAGAGGGAGGCCCTAGAAGTTTCAACGACTTCTATTCTTCACTTCACCGACTTGCAAAAAGTGTCAAAACGTCACCCTTTAAAGGGATGACGTCACATTAGGGTTTCTTATGTGCATTTTTTTTGAAGTCAAATTTGAATTTGATAATGAAAAGGGGACAAGTAAGGGTTGTTGACCCCTCACTTTGTGTTCACCCTAAAATTAAGTGGAAAAACACTTTTAGGAAGATTTGTATAAATAGAGATCAAACTCTTGTCATTTTCATCATAGTTCTCCCATTGTGAGAAGGCTATTGTGGCTGAAATTTGTGCCCTACTTGTGCAATTTGGATATCTCTCTCTTGTGCAAATGATTTTTGGTGATCTCTTTTGCTGAATTTTTGAGCTAAGGTGGTGCACACCTCTTGGAGACTTCTTCTATTGCTTATGGATGGATATTACTTGGTAAACTAGGGTTTGGCCTTTGCTATTGTGGAATTGGTCTGTAAATTTTTGCATGTGTTGTTGTTTTCTACTAGTTTCATTGATATTATTGTCTTAAACCCTTGGAGGAGTATAAGAGGATACACCCTCCACCAAATTTCATGTTATTTTCAATTTTATAAGTCAATTTTTGCAAGGTTTCTAGGAGGAGTACAAGGGTGTACACCATCCTAGATTTACCTTAGTTTGATTTGCATGCCCTAGGGAGTAAGAGGGTTTACACCCCTAGTAACATTGTGGATCTAACTCATACTTTCAAGACTCCATTCAACCAAATTTTAAAGGCACTAATATGAAGTTTGCATTGGAGAAATACATTATTTGCTTTGGTAAATGTGATTTAGAGATATATTGATTTTGTTTAAGTTGGAATCTTTTATTGATGCTTTGAGGTTGCTAAGGCCTCTAGGGCATCTTGTTTTTCTTAGTATTCTTAGATCTATAACTAAATAAAATATAAAACTATTAGGGATGTATAAAATTACTCTCTTCGTGGTTATAACTCACATTTCAACCATCAAAAGTTGCTTATAAATTGCCCCTATAATCTACCAGCCTCAGTGCACTTTTTGGGTGGTTTAATTGCTTGTTTTGTGAGTTGAATTTTTTTGTTGTAGAAATAGTTTTCTACAGCCATAAGGCTGATAAAATATCTTTGCAATACTTGTTTATAACAACCATAGTTTTTTTCTAAAGTCTTATGCTTTCACACTTGATTTATACTAGTGATTGCTAGCTTATCTCTTGCATCATTTACATGACTTTTAACATCTTGTTAGTAGATTTAACAATCATTTAATTGCTGATATATGTCTTTGTTGACTGCTACAAATAGGGACGACAAGATTAACTTTCTTTTCCACTTAACCTTAAGCTTATATACTCATATTTTCTTGTGTCTCGAGCATGTACACTATTCTTTTGTAGGTACTCAAGCACTTGGAAATCATAGACCATCCCCAAGACTTGTTATCAAACCACTTCTCAGTTAGAAACTTGACCTATAGGGACGTCACTTCCATCGTCTCACTTTTCGTCTCATTTCCTCCTAGGGTCACCCAGGACTCCCCCCTTGTGTTGGATTCTTCCTTCACTAAAGAGAGGGGAGGGTTTATCTGAGGTGACAGTGGGTAAAATCTCCCACTATTATCACCATCTCGTGAGTTGGATCAAGCTTTGCCCAACCTTCAGTTTGTGTGATAACACCCTATATATAAAAATATATAAGAATATTTAATTTTACAATGAATCCTTTTACATTTTTCATTGTATCTATCCTAGAAGTAAAGACAGAGTAGAAATTAAAAAAGTTGGGTCAAGTCTGAAATATAGGTTGTAGAGTTTAATCTGGGAAATAGTTGATTGAGTTGATGCCTTGTATTTGCAGTTGATTTCTACTTAATGGTTGACTATGCATTTGAGAAATAATATTAATATCATGGCACCTTTATTGTAATATGTCATAGCAACACTAGGGGAACAAGAGCTTCGAAAAGAAATGATATAATATCTAAATTTTTGTTTGACTCTTTGTATTGCGCAGAAGTAAATGTGTGTGGACATAAAGGACAAACATGAAATTGTGAAGTATTCACACATAAAAGTCAGTAAAAAAGTGTGCAGAGGCTAGGATGTGTGAGAAACAACGGAGGTAATGTTCTCCACAGAGAAGATCAGATTTAACATTGGACTATGTAAAAAATAGAAAAAGCACGTAGCATAAAACTTAGTAAAACAGAGTATGCAGAGGTGAGGATGGGCGAGAAGCAATGTAAAGTGTGTTGATGTCAGGATTTGCTGGAAGCAATGTAAAGTGTGTGCAAGTTAAGTTACATAGGAAAAATGATTTTTTAAATGTGAAGAATGGAACATTAAATAGAAGACCTATAAGAAAGAAACAAAGATATCTAGAAATGGGTGTCAGCTTTTCATAGATCATAAAACAAACAAGATTGAGGAATTACTAAGTGAACAAAGGGAAATAAGAGGAAAAACATATGTAATGCACGCTTGGCTTGCCAAGAAGGAAATGTTTCATTGATTTGTAGTTAACTGGTTGAGTATGCACTTGAAAAATTATATTAAGATTGCAGTCTATTCATCGAAACATGCCAAAGCACGACGAGGGGAATAAAAATTTGGAAAAGAAATCATAGAATAACTAAATTTTTGGATTAAGTCTTTGTTTTGTGCGGAAGTGAATGTGTGCAGAGAAATAGGGAAATCGCGAAGGTGTCAAAGCCTCGCACATAAAATCCAACAAAATGAAGTGTGCGGAGGTCAAGACATGCGAGAAGCAAACCACCTATAGTTCTCCGCACAAGACATGACATTTAACACAGAACTATGTAAAAACAAGTAAAAATATCTAGCATAAAACTTTGTGAAAATTATGCGAAGATGAAGATGCGAGGGAAGCAATGCAGACTGTGTAGAGCTCAGGATGTGCCATACGTAATGTAAAATGTATGGGGGCTAGGATGTGCAGGAAAAAAATTGAAGTGTGCAAAACTTAGGATTTGCGGAAAGAAGACGTGGTAGAGTTCCCTATACAACATATGTTCCTTATGTAGAGGGTTGAAATTGATAGTAGCATATCAAAAAGTGGTTACTGGTATCACTGGTTTTTTTTTTTTGGCAAAGTTAAAAAAAGACAATGTGCAGAAAACCGAAGACAAGAAACATAGTGAAAAATCAAAGGAATTTTCAAACTTCCATCTTAATAGGAAAACTGGTTTTTTAACTGAACCTTAGAAAATACAATGTGTAGAGAATTGAGTAGATCAAAGACAATGCAAAAGAAAATGAATTGTCAATGTTGCAACTTAATAGTAAAAATACTTTTGTAAATGACACAAATGGAAAACAATAGTGTGCAGGAAAGTGTTGGTCTACTGGATAATGTTCAATCACCATTTTTGATCTCTAAGGATGTTTAAGTCTCGAAAAAAAATTTGGCAAGACAAATCCTCCTGCATTTTTTATACCAATTAAATCAAGCAACATAAATTGTCATCATAAACAATTAAAACAAAACTTGGCAATGGAGTTGGCTTGTTAAGTAAACATTCACAAAGAAAGAAAGGTTTGAGAAAGGACTAGGTTGTATTCTATTGAGTATTCACAATATGATACAAAATTTACAAATCATAACATAAAGGTGAAAATAGCATTTTGCAAGATGAAAGTAAATATCCACATATGTAGAGAACGTAACAGGATATTTCATTGAAAAATTCTAAAGATTGAACACAAAATTGACTATTCATTTTGAAACTCAAAGCTTGGAAAATCAGTGGCCATCTATGCCAAAACACTTCTTTGGCAAGCGCAAAAAAATACAGTTGTCTTTTAAATAATGTCTGTAAAAAAGTGTAAAGTCAAAATAGCATTTCGCAGAATGAAAGTAAATATCCACATATGCAGAGAACTTAACATGATATTTTATTGAAAAATCATAAAGAGTGAACACATACTTGAAAATGCAGTTTTAAACTCAAATCCTGGAAAATCACTAGCCATCTATGCCTAAACAATTATTCAACATCTCAAAAAATATACAATTGTCTTTTAAATAATTTATGTAAAAAGTAAAGGCGTTTGTCCAAACAGACTGGGATTGGGGCTCCCGTGGACCATTAAATAGAAGAAAGAAATAAAGATATTTAGAAACCAGTGTTAGGTCTTCAGAGGTCATAAAACAAACAATTTTGAGCAATTACTAAGTCGACAAAAGAAAAGGACAGTAGAAGCAGATACAATGGATCCTCAACTATGTACCAATAAGGAAATGTTATGTTACTCTGGTTTGTGTGTTCTTGTTGTGTATGTGCCTTTATAACATTTCTTGCTTTGGGATTTTGTTGAAGTAACTGTCTATGGTGGTTATTCTGGGTTAACAATCCATTCCAAGGCATACTTGACCCAATGATCAATATAGTTCTTGATTGGTGGGATGGTGATTTCTTACTTAACATGAAGTGAAAAAATGTCCTCCTCTACTTCTTTTCATTCCCCTTTCAGTTAGTCGATGGATGACAAGTGGTCTTCATTGTCATTAACAAATGTAATAAGCCATTGTTTCAGTGCTTCTTCAAGAAACTCCATGAGGTTGTTAAAGTTGTTAGCTAATGAAGTCTTCATTGCCACCAAATGAGTATTAAGATCCTCTTTAGTGATCATGGTTGAATTTCTAAAAAGTTGTGGACCCTGCAATTATTTAACAACATCCAATGCTTTTAAAATAACATCGCCTCTCCTTTCATTGATTTTTTTTCGCAAGTAGCAATTACATCTTGCAACATTTTTACTTTTTGTTGCCAAGGTGCCTTTATTTTCTTTATTCTTCTACTTGAGGGAAGTCCCTGCTGATTTATTCGATGGTCATCCATACTTATAGGCCATCATGTTTCAAGTCTCTTTGCAAATCTCTAGTAAAACTTGAAATCCTTTGTGAAAGATCACGTAGACTGGTGCTGACCTCCCATGTATGTTTGATTATATCGAGTCTTATATTAATATTATCAACAACATAGAGTCTGACTCCATTCAACAATTGAAGCACTGTCCTGATTGGCTTTGAGGTTCTTGAAGTACTTGGAGGAGTCTATTTTGCTGAAAGTATGGCTAGTGGTTGTGCAAACAATGGCTTGGAAGTCAGTGACTCCTCAACTTCACTTATTCTTTTCTTCAATTTAATGGTTTGCAACTCTTGTTCCAAAATTGAATCTACAATAGCATCTCCTATAGAATGATGTAGTTGCATGAGTTCATATGGTGCAACTCCTAAGACATTGACTTCTAACCTTAATTTATGAACGAAATTTTTGTTTTTGACATTGACTCTCTCTATCTGCAACTTCTTTTTGTGCTTATTGTATTGAGCATTGTGCAATTTTAAGGACTAGTTGCCAAAAAACATGGGTTCCTCTATTGCAAGGTCTTGCGTAATCTCTTGGCTTTTGGAAATTTTATGGACTACCCAATCCAATAGCTTTGTACTCTCGATTTCCATATCATCAATATTTTTGGGGATTCTTGGATCTTGTGAATTGTGTCTATTTGGGCTTCGTTTCCTTTTCTGTTGGGACATTGTATGTGCCCGTTCAAGATTTGCATGACATGTTTTCTCTCCACCATCATCTCCAATGCACCTGTCATCACTCTCTTCTTTGTTTAGCTTTTGTTGTTCTATTATTTTCCCAAAGGAGGAGATATTACGTGGTTGGGGATTGGAAGAAGAATGGACATTAGTACTGCTTCTCCCACTTTTTCTTGGTTTTTCGTGGCTTCTGGCATTTGAACTTATTTCTGTCAACAAGCCCTCACTACATGCATTTTTGTCCTTTTTTGATGGATTCTAACCAGTTTCTTCATTAAATCTATTGAAAATGTTATTGTACCTTATCGATGATAAATGTCACGATAACATAACCTCGGGGTCAAAAAGCCCTAGGGGTTGTGCTTCTTTTTTGTTAAAGAGATTAAGTGTCTTTGAGACTTCTTTTAGATGCACCATATTCCTAACGATTGTGTCCCCAACTCGAAGAGGCAATATAATGAATTTTTTTTTTCTCTTCCTGTCAAATAGAACACACCAGGATTTTTACCGTCGACAAACCTCTATGACAGAATATCCATTGCTGATAAATATAGGGAGTAGAAGGGGGTTTTATTGACAACCATACAAGTGGATGTAAGTATGGTTTTCCTCTTGAATGAAAATGCCCTTTCCCTTAAGAAAATCCTCAACTTCCTAGGTTATTCTCTTGGGTTCTTCCCCAACGAACATGTGTCTGAAATCTCTAACAAAGTTATCTTGAACAATGTAAAAAATGAATGGTGATTTATATTTGCATAGCACCGGGTGCCAAAACTAAACTAGTTCATTGTGTGTATTTACAATGGCTTTGATAGGGATACCATCAAAGAAATTGCAAAAGAGAATTGTGAATACCAAATATGCGACCATGAAAAATCTTTGAGTGCTAAAGTGTTACGTGGCTTGTCAAAATCCATGCTGCAAAACTATTGGCTATGTAGAGGGAGATAATTGCAATAGATATGGTTGTGTTGAGTGCAGAGATACGATGGTAGCAGAAGGTTTGGTACAAGGTGGAAAATCGCAAGGTAAACTACCTTTTGATTACCAATTTTTTTTAATAGGGATACATCTTGAGTTAGTACATCATCTGCATGAGGGATATCTATAGTTTCAATACTAGTTATCAATTTACAACACTTTTCATCTAAAAGTTCCCAGGAAGTTGATGTCCATGTCATGTTCTCAAAGTTTGGCAAGGGAGTTTGTTCATCGAGCTTCTCTAAATTCTTGTTGAAGCAATATTGTTACTGGAGGATGTGGTGCATAGGCTACATGCACAAGAATGTTGTTTTCTTTTTCTATTTGCTATATGTGTATTTTAATGCACTTTGATATATGTGAAAGTTATGAATAGTACATTACGAAGGTGCAATTGATTTAAGAAAAATTACATCCGACACATTTACTAAAATGTCGTTTCCACACGTGAGTTAATTGCAAAATACGATGAATGATAAATATAAACTATTAAGCAGGTCATAGAAAAGTGCTACATTTTCTTCACACAAGTCGTAAATAACTTCCATTTTTTCCAAATTGGAGCAAATCAATGTGCCATAAATGACTTGGTTATCATGCAAATTATGTGGCTTGTCAGAATCACTGGTACAAAACCATTAGAAATGCCAAATTGCAGAAGTGGCAACTGTGTGAGGTTTGGTGATGAATTGTGCACACAAGGATTACAAATAAAAGTATTAAAGTCCTAGTTGTGTGGGGGATATACATGTGCAGAGTGCGCATGTGCGGAAGATATAGGTGTGCAGAGTTCGGTGATATGGTAATGGAAAACGATTCCACGCATTATGAAAAGTGGGTAAGTAAAAATGTTTTTGACTAAGAAATATTCCAAGAATAGTGGATTGGCAAAAGAATTTTATACAATATTTGCATTGGGGTTGTTGTACAACAAGAGTCGGTACATGTGTGACTAGCATGAAAGGATCCTTCTTCTAATTGCAATGCTTCTGCAAATGTTAGATAATATTCTTGCTACAATCCTCTATGTTTCAGAAATTTCATTTTGAAAAATGCGTCTTCTAGATAACGATTTTTTTTGGAACTTTGTGTAGTGTTTTGTGTTAGATTTTTGCACCTGCTTCTTGCAGTGATTTCTTGTGCATAAATGACTAGCTTATCATGCAAATTAGGTGGGTTGTCAGAAACTCTAGCAGCTAACGATTACAAATGTGAAGGTGCAAAAGTGTGGGAGTGTGGGACAATCAGTGATGTGGATTACCTTCACAAGGGTTGAAGAAATAGAATTGGCACCTGGTTTTTTTTTTTTTTGAGAAACAATTTAAGTCAACGAAGGGTTGTTACAAAAACTGTGTAGGTCGAAAACAACCAAAGGTGAAAAGGGAGAAAATGTGTGTTCTTTTGAGTATGTATTGCTCACTTTGTTTCTTAGTTGCTTAATGTGTTTATGCACCATGTCATTTGTTATGGTTCAAAAATACGTAGTTGTTTTGAATTTCCAAGAGTCATGACTCACGACTTGTGAGAGTTCTAGTTTTGGGGTTCTAGAAATCTATGTCAGAGGTTAAGAAATCCTCTTCATTGTGTGCTATATGCCAAATAATATTAGACATTGATTCTTATTTTTCATTTTTAGTATTAAGTTAAGTGGGGCGAGGGCCATTTCAGACATTGCATAGGTTAGAAAGAATCATAGTTATGTAGAAATAAAAAAGGTGTTTTGTTATGAGGTTGTATTCTTCTTTTTATTTTGCAGTTGCTTGATGCTATGGAGAGAGCATAGGTATAAGGTTACAGAGCAATGCATTATCTACCATGTACTATAAAGAAATGTTGTTTTTAGGTTGGAAGCATTTTCATATGGTGTTGGGGATTGCTTAGTTGGTGCATTCCACAATCTATTCCATTTGGTTTATTTTTTTTAGCATTTGATTATGGTATAAGTCGCTATAGTTCAAAAACACGGGGCCATTTTTTAGGTTGTTTGAACACTTGTTCTATGAACATATGGCTGCACTCGGTGCAACTATGTATTTCACACCTTCGCACTTGGTAGAGGAATATATCTAGCACAACCAACACTATGTATTTTGGATACTTGTGCAGAGAATTCATGCTTGTAATTGTCGTGCAGTTTGACACCTCTGCATGACTGATTGTGATAGGAGATGAAATTTGGACAATATGGTAGTCATTTGTCACATGTTCATTTTGTCGGATTTACAAGGAGAGGGCATCAATTTAGAACGACTTCCAAGTAAATGTCATACTTTTCTATGGGATGTGTGGTTCTTTCTATTTATAATTATGCATATTTTGAAAGTATTTTGTTAGGGTGAAGTACATTTTAGTAAACAGACATCATGCACTGGTGCTTAGATTAGTTTGTGCTCAGTGCTATATCTATCTTTCAAAAATTTCCTAGTCAAATGCCTTTTTTACTTTATGTCTTTTATCTTGTGCGAAGGCTTTTGCTATGGCCATATCTCCGCAGTGGACATATTTATTTGTTTTGTGCCTCCCCACTGTTCATATTTATTTCACATGTATATGAAAAACTTGGTCTGTTTTTGAGAATTATGCGGAGGATTGATGCCACTGGTATTCGCAGGGTGTTGTGCTCCTATAGGTCTGCATTTCGAATAGTTTTGCACCACTAGTTGTGACAAGCTAGGTAATTTGGACGGTGGTCATGTCATTTATGGTGCATTGATTTGTTCAAATTTACGAGGAAACACCAGGGATTTAGAACCGATGCAAGACAAGGTCTCACACTTTTCTATGGACTACCTAGTGGTTTCTATTTATGGTGACTTGTGTGTCGGTATTATTCATGTGCCTGGAAAAGACATTTCAATAAATATGTGTTATGCATTTGTGCTTGAAGAAATTTGAGCTATTTGATTTATTTATGTTTCATAAATTTTGTAGTTGACCCATAAATCAAAGAACCAACAATAGAATCAAAGGCAAAGATAGCTACAAGGTCCGGAAGTATAAATGTGATGTGTGGATGTGGCTTGCTTGTCTGATATAAATGATAGACTTGGCCCCTGAAATGTGTTCATAGGTAGATATAGGATTTACAAGGAGAGGGAAGTGATTTAGAACTATTGCCCAGTAAATATTACGCTTTTCTATGAACTGGGTAGTGCATTGTATTTATAATTATGTGTGTTGTGAATGTAATTTGTTTGGGGAGGGAACATTTTAGTAAACATGTGTCATCTATTGGGGCTTAAAGAAATTTGTTCTTGGAGATAAATTTATATTTTGAAAATTTCGTGGTCAAACACCTTATTTACTTTATCTTTTTCCAGGATGTGCGGAGGCTTTTGCAATGACCATATATTTAGTCAACATAACTATTTGTTCCATGCATATGCACTAGGGACAAATATATCGCATGCATAGGAAACATTTGATCTATTTTTTGAGCGTCATGCAAAGGATTGATGCCACTGAAGCTCGTGGGGTGTTGTGCTTCAGTGGGTCAACATTTCGAATAGTTACACAACACAAGTTGTGACAAACAAGCTAATTTGGGGGATGGTTGAGTCATTTACGGTGCGTTGGTTTGCTCGTATTTAGGAGGAAATCACAAGGATTTAGACCCGATGCAAAGTAGATGTCATGCTTTTCTACGGACCACCTAGTGGTTTTAATTTATGGTGACCCATGTTTCAGAGATCTAGAAAACACATTTCAGTAAATATGTGTCATGCACCTAGCCTTGAAGCAATTCTAGTTGTTTGATTTATTTATGTTTCATAAATTTTATAATGAAATTCCTTTATACTTAGTGTTTTTGTTTTCCAGGTTGTGTGGAAGATTTTATTGTTGCGATATTTCAATGCTCTTCATTGGCATATGCTCAACAAAGAAAATGCTTACTCTATTTTCAATCCTTGCACAGGGAATCCACACTTTCAACCCTTGCACTAAGAATTCATGCCACTTATGGTCTGACATTGGCGCACTTGGGTGGCTCAACACTTGTGCAGTTGGAAGAGCTATGGAATCAACACTTCCACACAGGTGTATGCCCAAAGAGATGGTACTTGGTCTATTTTGAAACCTTGTCCAAATAACTAATACAACTCTTCTTCCCACACTCTGCCACTTCCGCACCTCTAATACTTCAAATAGTTGCAAATAGACATCTTCTATTTGCAAGTTACCCAAGAGAGTAGAACTTTCATTTTAATTTATTTCCTATGTATGTAAATTTAGCGATGATGGTAATGTGGACCAAGAAAATATGAGTGGTCAACTACGGGGCAATTTTACTTTTACATTTTAAGCTTGATTGCAGGATTTTCCTATGATCATATTTTTGCAGTGTGCACATCAATATCCTTGGTACATGTGTAGTCTATAGAGATGTCTTTCAAACACGAAAAAAATGGTATTATGAGCATCTATGCAGAGGATCCATATAACCGATCCACTTGCATATGCAAATATCCACACCTATGGATTTCTTCACAACAAGCAACCATATCTTCTGCACTTCCGCATTTTGCATAGGTATGACGTCCGCACAACAAATAATTAGTCTATTTTCAACATATGTGCGGAGAATCCATACAACACATCGTGCTATGCTACCACACTTCCATACTTCCAATGCTTCAAATAGTTTCCAAACGACACTTTCTATTTGCAACCTACCCAACAAAGCATAACTTGCATTTTAATTGATTTCATGTGTATGTAAATTTAGGATTCATAGTAATGTGCACCAAGAGAAATTTTTTATAGTTGTTAGTTGTTTTGAGTTCTATTTGGTTGGTGGTTGCATACAAGTTAATGAATTGGGGCATACCAATATAAATTGTTTATTTTGAAATCCTTGCACCCAAACTGTATTAACTTTTTTCTTTGCAAAGATATTAGACAAATTACCTCGAGCAGAAATGAACTATGGTAGATATCTTATCACATGTTCAAGGGTTTAAAATGCATTGGAATAATAGAAGAAAATGATTGACTGAAGCCATATCTTCTGCACTTCCGCATTTCACACATGTATGCCACTTGCATAAGCAAGACTTAGTCTATTTTCAACACTTGTGCGAAGAATTCATACAACCCACCATGCCATGCTAAGACACTTCCATACTTCTAATACTTCAAATAGTTTCCCAAGGGCACTTTCTATTTCAAACCTACCCAAGAGAGAAAAAATTGCATTTTAATTGATTTCCTGTGTATGAAAATTTAGGATTCATAGTAATGCGGACCAAGAAAAGTTGTTATAGTTTCTAGCTATTTTCAGTTCTATTCGGTTGGTGGTTGCATACAAGTTACTGAACTGGGGCATAACAATATAAATTGTTTATTTTGAAATCATGGCATTGAGGCTATATTAACTTTTTGCTCTACAAAGGCATCAAACATATTACCTGGAACATAAATGAACTATGACAATTATCTTCTCACATGTTCAAGGGTTTAAAATGCATTGGAACAATAGAAAAAACGATTGGCCAAAGCCATATCTTGTGCACTTCTGGATTTCGCACAGGTATGACACCCACATAGCCAAGACTTAGTTTATTTTCAACACTTATGCGGAGAATTCATAAAAACCACTGTTTTGTGTTGCCACACTTTCATACTTCTAATACTTCAAATAGTTTCCAAATCACATTTTCTATTTGCAACCTACCCAAGAGAGTAGAACTTGCATTTTAATTGATTTCCTATCCATGTAAATTTAGGATTCATAGTAATGCAGACCAAGAAAAAATGTTATAGTTGCTAGTTGTTTTCAATTCTATTCAGTTGGTGGTTGCATACAAGTTACTGAGCTAGGGCATTACAATATAAATTGTTTATTTTGAAATCTTGGTACCCACATTGTATTAACTTTTTTCTTTGCAAATCCATCAAACAAATTATCTGGAACATAAATGAACTATGGAAACTATCTTATCATGTATTCAAGGGTTTAAAATGCATTGGAATAGTAGAAGAAAACGATTGGTTGAAGCCCATGTAAAAAATAATGTAGAAATGAATATGTGTTGAGAAGGAACTGGGAAAAACCATATTGAAGGCTTGTATAGTTTTTCTAGATTTGTAATCATTGAATTGAAGCTTGAAACTTTTGCATAGTTTTCTTCCATATATAAATCTTAGTGAAACTGTGCAATTCACTATTTTTTCAATTAGATATTTAAATTCTATACGAATATGCATATATGTGAAACAAATAACTTGTCATTTGTAACCTTTTGTACATATCTTCATACAATACACAACTGAATAAGAAATATTTCACTTAATGCAGTGATTAAACATCGTGTTTCTTATTGAAGTTTGATTGCACTTGGTTCTATATAGGCCAATTAGAAAGTTATTATTAATGTTTATTGTTAGACATGTATCATAGATACTATAGACATAGAAATATATTCAGCTACACCAACTTACTTGGATTAATAGAAAGCACATTGATTATTCCATCGCAAGTGACAAGCAGACAAATATACAAACACACATAAATAACTCAAAGTAGGCTAGATACAACTACAATTTATTGTGGAAGGATTGTGTGAGATTGTTTGTTGCATTAATTTCTAACACTATGAACATATGCATATATCATTTGCAAAAAAAAACAAAGTTGTAAAAAATCCTCTTGTAGATATTCCTTGAGAGCTTGGATCCTTTTAGTTATGACACCAACTTCAACAAATATTTCCCTACAAGCCTCCCACATAATGTTGAGCCTCTTATCAATATTTTTGGCTACATATCTCCTGACACCAATGAGTAGTTTCACAACCTTGGTAACCTTGGAGGTTGAATCATCTAGCCATTTCCTTAGGGAAATCCTCTAGGACCATCACAGTTAATGGTTTTGCAAATAGTGGCTTCAAGGTAAGAGCCTCTTCCAATTAACTTACTCTCTTCTCCAATCTATCGTTCTCTATTTCCTGTTATGTTATTGAACGAGATAGAGATTCCCCCATAGCATGATGGACTTTGAATACTCCTAAAGGTTCCAATCCTTTTATTTCAACCTCATAGCTCCATTTCTTTGTCACGTTTTTATCCTTCATGTTGACTCTCTTGATGTGGATCTTCTTGGACTGTCTATCGTACCTGGCATGGTGAAGTGTAACAAATTCTTTTTCAAAAATGGTTGGCCCTTCTTGAGCTAAATCCTCTACTATCAATTTTCTTTCAACTAATTGTACCGCAACCCATGCAGGTCTGTTATTAGATTCATCAATTTCCATGTTGGTCATGTTTAATTCCAAACCACCGGGGCTTGCAAGAGCACCTCCCTCATGGTAATTTTTCTTTTGGGCACAAGGGAAATGGTATGCATTGCCTCTAATTGGTGTCGAGGAGGGTCTCAACCATCTCCATCTCTTGTGCATCCCTCCTTATTCTGCTTACCACCTACATTTCTCTTCTGACCCTTATGGCCCAAAGAGGGTTGGCCATGGAGGGACCCCTTGGTTTGTGATGTGTCTGATTATCTCCTTCCAAATGAGGGATGTCTAACATACCCACATTTGAACTCACCCCAATATATGAATCTTCTTGAATTGGTTATTTCTTTATCTGGAGTGAAATTTTGCTCGGGACAGTTGCTACCTTGCCTTCGACAAGTGAGTCTTCATTGTCGTTGCCACCTTATGAAATTTCATGGACCTTATTAAAGATTGAGGATTAATCGATGGCTAGCATGTGGGCTACAAAAATTCCTTCTGGGTCAAATCCGCCAATGGCCTTGGCTTCTTTCATATCGAAGGATTGGAAGAATCCATCCATTTTAGCGATATTCAATGAGCTCTTAACAATAATCCGAACAATTTTGAATGGCATGGGGATAAATAGCCACTTTATTTTCTTGTCGAAGAATAGGGACCACATCCTGTATTGTTTTCATAACCCATACGCCAGAAATCGGTCACACACAAATCGAGGAAGGAGTAGTGGTTTCCCCTCGAAACCAAAAATCCTTATGTATGTGAATTTTTCTTCAAACACACATACTCCTTTTCCTTTAAGGGATT
This sequence comes from Picea engelmannii, assembly GCA_009831015.1. NCBI lineage: Eukaryota > Viridiplantae > Streptophyta > Pinopsida > Pinales > Pinaceae > Picea > Picea engelmannii. The sequence continues at coordinate 768,825 of ML783163.1, read as the reverse complement.
CCATGGATACCTATGTGACCTTGGCAAGCTCAGTTTCTATGAGCATACTTATGCATTCCTTGATGAAGGAGTCTTAGATTTGGTAAAAGAAAAATAGGGCCTTGTGCTTCTAAAGCACGAGATACCATAATTAAATTGGTTCTTCCTCAAAATTCACATTGCTCCTTGAGGGAATTCGCTAGAATGTGTTACATTATACAAGATCCAGGACCAAATAATATGTCATGTAGAACCTCTTGGATTGAATAAAATTGGAAAACTTTCGATATGACTTGTGCCCAATAAAAAAGAGTGCCCATATTCACAGAGTAATAGAGGACATATAGGACATACCTAGGGATGAATGTCATTGAATCTTGACCCACAAGTCATGCAAAAATACAAGATAATTCTTTGAATGGCTGCACCGAAAAACATGTGTTGATTTCATTGAGGTTCGAGGGTGTCAACGTTTCATGGAAACCCGCACAAGAGACCTAGCTAAAGCATACACAAAGTAAGATTATGAAGAAAAGGAAGAGAGATACACAATGAAGAATGAGAATCAATGCATATTATGATCTTATCAATGAGCGAGTCATCTTCACTCATATAGGCAATGCCATCCTATAATTAGGAATGCATGCATAATAGTGATCATCTAAGATTAGAAAGTCTAAAATAGAACTACAATTGAACTAGTGTGTCGAAAATAGAAATTTCTCCAACACCCCCCCTAAACATCACTATGGAGTAAAAAATGAGTCCTAGATACTAGGCCATTTTAGGTACTCATGTACAATGCAAATTAATGAACACT
>ML783163.1:720409-757254 GCA_009831015.1 Picea engelmannii | reverse complement strand
AGAAAATGGCAGTTGCTAGGCAACTGTGTTCTTCACTACAAGACGATCCCGCAAAGTTTGAAACTTCTACTCATTGAAATTCTTCGTGAAGATGTAGAAATCTTTATGGATCTGATAAAGTCCTTTGGCAACCTATCTAGCTTTGTACCTCTTGATCATGTGGACCCATCTACACCTCAAAATATTATTTTCTGGTGGAAGTGGAACCAGATGCAAAGTATGATTCTTTCGGAGTGAGTCATACTCCTTTTGCATGGATGATTTCCATAATGGATTTCCCACAACCTTATTGTAGTTTATTAGATCAGTGAATTTAACCATATAGTAATGCATGGGCATCACACGTTCTAAAGATCAAAGTACATGAGAAGGCTCCTCATGCTAAGATCGAGTCATCCTCGAATAAAATGGATTCCCTGCAAGGTTGTCTACTACCTAAAGTGTGGTATGTGCCTTCTTGGGCATCTACTGAAGCTTCGGCGCTGACTTCTTATCTAGCTGCACTACCTGCTTATTTCCATGTATAGAATCTGAGTGTATGGAATCATCTCTAATGTCTGAAACTGATGGAAGAACAATAGTATATGCATGTTGCACTGAAGGTGCATGCAAAGTAATCTCCTTATGTGTAAGTAGAATAGAGGAGTCATCGTCAGAAAACTTAGTGAATTTATACAACCTTTACTTGTGATCCACCTCACCAATTGCAATGATGGAATTTTCGTGCATGTCAATTACTAAAACTGAATCTGATGTAAGTTCAACCTTTTTACCTTTCCAAGTGATCTCATAAACTAAGAGTAGATTCATAGAAAGATTTGGAACATGTAAACCATTCTCAAAACTGTCATTATGGAGTTCCACTCTCCTTCTTCTGCTACTGCTACTAGACTATGACCCCCCATGAAAATAGGGGGTCTTGAGCATGGACTGAAAGAAGAGAAAACTTCAACTTCGTTGCCCTATGATGGGAAGCACAAGAATCTATAATCCATGAATTAGATGAGGAATTAATTGCAACAAGAGCATGATGATTACCTTTCTTAGGAGCATGATCTTCTTCCTTCTGCTTCTTGACTCCCTCTGGAATGAAATTTCCAAGGTTGTTCTATTGAAGTGCATGTGCCATAAGATCGATTTGTTTCTTCATGCATGTGGATTCTTCATGATTTGGTTTATTTCAGTAAGTGCACTGCTTTCCCTTCTTCTTCTTCTTGGAATCTGATGAGTCTCTGGAACCTGAAGAATCGTTTAAGGGTTTGCAATATCCCTACTTCTCGTTCTGTTTCTCCTTTTTGTTGTGTTTGGATGATAATTTTCCATCATGCATGGTGAATGCATGTGCTTTTGGATCTTTCATGAGGCCCATCTGTATGATTTTTTTTTTCTCTTGTGTAAGAGACTCAATGAACTGAGCCAACATAGGCATTTTCCAATTTGTTCCAAAAAGACATTTGTTGGAATGGAAATTGGAGACATATACAACGTATTATGGTCCTAGCTTGGCCAAGATTGTTAGAATAATTTTTTTCTCTTGTGTAGACTTGTCAATACCACATTCACCCAAGCTCAAAAAAAAATATTTAAATTTAGTAAAGAAATCTTGTATATTATCAAAACTTTTAGGGTCTAAGGTATTCAACTCTACCTCAAGCATATGACCTTGCATCTCATCCTTCTTTCCAAAGAGTCCTTCCAAGGTGGTCCATATATCATTTGGAGTATTGCATGCGTCAACATGAAACCATAAATCAATGGAGATTAACTCAAGAAGTATTCATGTGGCCTCATCCTTATGGTTCGCCCATCTCATCTTCTCAATCGCTGATGTATGTTTTGTTTCTGTCGCCATCGTCAAATTATATATTCCTTTCCTTGTGAGTTGGAATGCAGCCTTCGAATTCCATTAAAAATAGTTGTGCGGTGTGAGTATTATCACCATATTTGGTTGAAGAAGTTGCATCGCCTCCATCCCTACTATTGATTATGAAAATATCTTGAAAACCCAGATCGTGGTTTCTGAGATATGACTGATGGTGCTATGGAAACTATAGATATGATCAAACAAATATATCTCCTAAAAATATGATGTGGGTTTTGGATATTTTTGGTGAGCAGGAACATCCCTATGTTATACGTCTTTGGTAAAAATTTCAGCCCGACCCAGATTGCGGATTTTGAGATATCGCAATTTTACTGCAGAAAACCAGTTTTTGGAGGGCTCCTGAATTGTTGCACCCTAGAGAAGGATAAAGTGAAACGATGCTAAATCATTGCACCCTAGTGAAGGAAAAAGTGAGACGATGCTTAAAAAATGAAAATTTCTTAAGTCTAAGAGTAACCATCGCACCCTTCGACAAGGATAGGCCGCGATGATTCTAATCGTCGCACCTTTCGATAAGTATAGGTCGCGACGATTGTGGAAACTAGGTTTACTCAAGGACTCTTTCGCTCTTCTAGGTTGATCCAAGAAGCTCGACTTTGATACCATGTCAATGTTTCATGAAAACCTGCACAGGAGACCTAGCTAAAGCATACACAAACAAAACTTATCAAGAAAAGTAAGAGAGATACACAATGAAGAATGAGAATCAATGTATATTATGATCTTATCAATGAGTGAGTGATATTCACTCATATAGGAAATGACATATTATAATTAGGAATGCATGCATAATAGTGATGGTCTAATATTAGAAAGTTTAAAATAGAACTAGTCAGTTAACTCGTACTGAACTAGTGTTACTCCCACTGAACTAGTGTTACTCCCACTGAACTAGTGTGCCAAAAATATAAATTTCTCCAACACCCCCCTGAATATAACTATGGAGTAAAAAATGAGTCCCCGAATACTTGGCTATTTTAGGCACTCATGTACAATGCAACTTAATGAATACTGAATAAAAATGAGGAAAGAGGGAAAACCACAAGGGAACCCNCAAAAGATAATGTATCAAAAGAAGAAAATGTCAACTGTTAGGAAACTGTGTTCTTCACTGCAAGACGATCCCATAAAGTTTGAAACTTCTTCTCACTGATAGTCTTCGTGTAGATACATAAATCTTTATGGATCTGATGAAGTCTTTTGGAAACCTATATAACCTTGTACGTCTTGATCCTGTGGATTCATCTGCACATGAAAATATTATTTTATGGTGGAAGTGGAGCCAGATGCGAAGTCTAATTCTTTAGGAGTGAGTCATACTCCTTTTGCATGATTGGTTTCCATAATGGATTGCCCACAACCTTATTGTAGTTTTGTAGATCAATGGATTGAACCATATAGAAATGCATGGGCATCGCAGGTTCTGAAGCTAAAATTTCATGAGAAGGCTCCTCATGCTAAGATCGAGTCATCCTTGAATCCAATGGATTCCCTACAAGGTTTCCTGCCTCCTGAAGTGTGGTCTATGCCTTCTTGGGCATCTGCTGAAGCTTCGTCGTTGGCTTCTTATCTGGTTGTACTACCTGCTTATTTCCATGTACAGAATATGAGTGTATGGAATCATCTTTGATGTATGAAACTGATGGAAGAACAATAGTATATGCATGTTGCACTGAAAGTGCATGCAAAGCACTCTCCTTATGTGTAAGTAGAATAGAGGAGTCATCGTCAGAAAAATTAGTGAATTTATACAACCTTGACTTGTGATCCACCTCACCAATTGCAATGATGGAATTGTCATGCATGTCAATTCTTGAAATTGAATCTGATGTAAATTCAACCTTTTTACCTTTCTGAGTGATCTAATAAACTAAGATCAGATTCATAGAAATATTTGGAACATGTAAAACATTCTCAAAATTTCCATTGTGGAGTTCCACTCTCCCTTCTCCTGCTACGGCTACTGGAGTATGATCCCCCATGGGAATAGGGGGTATTGAGCATGGACTCAAAGAAGATAAAACTTCATCTTTTGTTGCCATATGATGGGATGCACCAGAATCTATAATCCATGAATCAAATGAGGAATTAATTGAAACAAGTGCATGACAATTACCTTTCTTAGGAGCATGATCTTCTTCCTTCTACTTCTTGACTCTCTCTGGAATGAAGTTTCCAAGGTTGTTCTGTTGAAGTGCCTGTGCCATAAGATCGATTTGTTTCTTCATGCATGTGGATTCTTCATGATTTGGTTTATTGCAGTAAGTGCACTGCTTTCCCTTATTCTTCTTCTTGGAATCTGAAGAGTCTCTGGAACCTGAAGAATTGTTGAAGGGTTTGGAATATCCCTCCTTCTCATTCTATTTCTCCTTTCTATTGTGTTTGGATGATCATTTTCCATCATGCATGGTGAATGCATGTGCTTTGGGATCTTTCATGAGGCCCATCTATATGAGTTTTGTCTTGTTTTGTGTAAGAGACTCAATGAATTGAGCCAACATAGGCATTTTCCATTTTGTTCCAAACAAACATCTTCCAGAATGGAAATTGGAGACATATACAGTGTATTCTGGTCCTAGCTTGGCCAAGATTGTTAGACTAAGTTGTTTCTCTTGTGTAGACTTGTCAATGCCACATTCACCCAAGCTCAAAATCAAATATTTAAATTTAGTAAAGAAATCTTGTATATTATCAAAACTTTTAGGGTCTAAGGTATTCAACTCTACCTCAAGCATATGACCTCGCATCTCATCATGCTTTCCAAAGAGTTGTTACAAGGTGGTCCAGATCTTGTTTAGAGTCTTTCATGCGACAAAATTAAACCATAGATCAATGGAGATTAACTCAAGAAGTAGTCATGTGGCCTCATCCTTACGAATCACCTATCTCATCTTCTCAATCACTGATGTAGGTTTTGTTTATGTCACCATCGTCAAATTATACAGTCCTTTCCTTATGAGTTGGAATGTGGCCTTCGAATTCCATTCAAAATAGTTGTACGGTGTGAGTATTATCACCAGAATTTATTGAAGAATTTTTCATCGCCTCCATCCCTACTATTGATTTTGAAAAGATCCTGAAAACCCAGATCATGGTTTTTGAGATATGACTGGCGATGTTATGGCATCTATAGATATGATAAAACAACTATATCTCATAAAAATATTATGTGGGTTCTAGATATTTTTGGTGAGCAGGAGCATCCCTATGTTATACGTGTCTGGTAAAAATTTCATCCCGACCCAAATCACAAATTTTGAGATATCACAATTTTACTAAAGAAAACCATTTTTTGGAGGGTTGTTGAATCGTCGCACCCATAGAGAAGGATAAAGTGCGACGATGCTAAATCATCGCACCCTAGTGAAGGAAAACGTGTGACGATTCCTAAAAAATGAAAATTTCTAAAGTTTGAGAGCGACCGTTGCACCCTTCGACAGGGATAGGCCACGACGATTCCAATCGTCGCACCTTTCGATAGGGATAGGTCACAACGATTGTGGAAAATAGGTTTACTCAAGGACTCTTTCTCTCTTCTATGGCTTATCTGGGTTGCTCCAAGAAACTTGGCTCTGGTACCATGTCAGTGTTTCATGGAAACCTGCACATGAGACCTAGCTAAAGCATACACAAACAAAGCTTATCAAGAAAAGGAAGAGAGATACACAATGAAGAATGAGAATCAATGTATATTATGATCTTATCAATGGGTGAGTGATATTCACTCATATAGGCAATGACATTCTATAATTAGGAATGCATGCATAATAGTGATGGTCTAAGATTAGAAAGTCTAAAATAGAACTAGTCAATTAACTCCTACTGAACTAGTGTTACTCCCACTGAACTAGTGTGCCGAAAATAGAAATTTCTCCAACAGAGGGTACAGTGGTGGTATGGATAAAAAATTTCTTGAGCATGGTCATCCTACCAACTTGGGAATCCAAAAAGGATTCTGCCTCTTGAAATTTCGGGACTTTGTTCGACATCGGTAGGTGCAACACCCTTTTGAAAGTGTTCAGAGTTAGAGGGATGGGAGTTCTTCCACTTTCCTTGACCTAAATGAGTTGTTGTTTGGAATCAAACCTCTTAGAGAACCATGTGACTAGTTCTCTGAAATCAAATTCCTCCAGTATGCACCCATCGTTTACTATTCCTGACATCCAAGCTTTGTTCTTGAGCTTGTCTTCCCAAGAAAGCTCAGAATACCACTTATACGCTATGGACCATAGAAAATCCCTACGATCTCGGGCCAATGGATTCACAGTGTCTCCACATAAAGGTTCTTTCTTTCTCTCTTTTCACTATCTTTTTCCTCTTTCAATGCACTTGGGTAAGCGTGAAGATTAAATGTATAATCCTTGATTTTATACCCGATGTGTACCCCTTAAACACCATTTAAGGGACAAATCACTCCTCAAACTTGTCCCTTCATACCCTTGGTGCATTATTCTTATTAAATAGTAACTATCATTAGCATACACGATGATCAAATAGAACATGTGAGATTTATTTCCCATTAATTAGCCGCAAATGCTTATTACATAGGAGGGGGTGCGAGGATTACCTCAGGAAAACCAATCGACTCTTACATGGAAGATGAGTGTATGATTACCCGACATGTGGGTGGGGGAGTTAGGAGCGTGACATGGCACATGATGTAGAGTGCAGGTTTGCAGACCTACAAGAATGCAGCATGCAGGTATGCAAATTTGCATAGGTGTGAGAGTGTGTGGCTACGAGAGTGTCTTTTTGCAGGTTGTGGGTATGTAGGGTTACAAAAGTGCCATTTTGAAGGCTACAAAAATGCAAAGATATATGTATGCAGGCTTGCGGGTTTGAGAGGGTACAATAGTGCGGGTATATGGGGATGCCATTTTGCGGGTTACGAGTAGGTCATTTTGAGGGTTGCAAAAATGTGGGTATGTGGGCATGCAGGTGAATTTTGTCAATTTTTTTGCTTTCCACCTTGAATGGTAGACTTAGGAAAGATTCGAGTGTGGATGCAAGGGATTTTGACAAGGGTGTCACCATCCTGCATCCATACTACTAAAATTTTTAAAATTGGGGACCCTCTAGGAAACAAAAATACTTGTCTAGTAGGAAAAATGTATCAACAATACTCTCTTGAAACATATGAAGAAGGGCTCGTCCAAAAATTACATAGGAAGGGCCCATCCAAAAATTTCCTTTACCTTATTTCTATCTAGGTGCAACCCCTCCTCGGGCATAATAAACAAAAGGTACACTAATGCATCTTTGGATATTTCACATCCTAATTACAACCCATTCAAGGAAGCTAGCATGGATGCACTCACCCCATAGGTAGGAGTCACCACATATGGACCCATACTAATCACCTTTAACATAGGTAGGTGCCCACACCAATACAAGGAACCCAACCCAACCAACCCTAGGCATCAATACCAAGCACCTAGCTCAACCAACCCCAAGCATCGATACCAAGCACCAAGCCACTAGCTCAACCAACCCCAAGCATCGATACCAAGCACCAAGCCACTAGCTCAATCAACCCCAAGCATCGATACTGAGCACCAAGCAGGAAGCCACCCACGATTAGCCATCGAAAGTGGTGATTTGTTTTTCAATCTTCGTGGCTTCACAGGGAGACAACCTTTCTCAAGTGTTAGGGAGATGAGCTCTCGGAAGTAATTCAATGTGATTCTCCTCTTGATGTTAAATTGATTCTTCCTATATGCTTGAAACACCAAATTCAAATGTTGTAGATACTATTCTCACATCCTAACATGAATCAAAATGTTTTCCATGTAAACAACCATAAAATTACTAATGTGCATTCACAATACCTTTGCCATTAGTATCATGAAAGTACTTAGCACATTGGTGAGTCTAAGAAATATATATGATTACAAATTATTCACCGACCTTAAACTTAGCACCCCCTTTGCTCCAAACTTAGTGATATCCATAAAATTACTAATGTTCATTTACAATACCTTTTCCATTAATATCATGAAAGTTCTTGGCACATTGGTGAGTCTAAGAAATATATGTGACTACAAATTATTCATTGGCCTTGAATAAAAATTTCGACTATGCACCCACTTTTCTCCAAACTTAGTGATATCCGCTCTTCAAATTTATCTCTATGAAGTACTTGGTATCACTCAATTTGTTTATTAAATTATGTGTCCTTGAAGGTGAGAACATATAACTTGTTACAATGTTTTTGAACACTCTAGAGTTTGTACACATTCTCCATTATCCTTGCTTCATTGGTGTGATCAATTCTAAAACCACACATTAACTCACTCTCTCCTCATTTAAGTGTCATTTAATAAGTCTCCAACTTGTGCATTCAATTATGCACCTTCCATTATACTCATCTAATCTCGTTGTTTGAATCAACAATGTCCCATGTAGAATCAAGTAAATCTTTTATGCTATCCTCCATTTGGGTGGTAATTCTTTTAGAAGTTTTATGTCGTTGTACTCTTCCAAAAAGATCTTTACTTCTTCTAAGACCTCCTTCTTATTTTGATCTATGACTTTCCTTGGTACTAGTATAATGTAGCATCTATTTATGTTAAATACTTCCTTCTTTTGGCTCCTTATTGGTCATTGGAAACAACTAAGATTTCCTCCCATCCCTCTAACATAATGTTAGAGGTATTTTTCTTTCCATCATCTTGTGTGTTGATGTGGTACTACAATGACCATGCTGCCAAAAATTACAAAGTATTCATAGGTATAACAATGTAAATAATCTCATCAATATGCACTCTTATATTGAATCATCACTCAAAATAAATTATCTCATTACAATTCTAGAACCATAAAACCAAACTATTATGTATATATAGAGTACGTTATCAGTCCCTACCTAGCCTGGGACTATAGCTTTCGGCAACAGTCAACCAACTATTACCTGGTCAGTTTTGATACATTATTTGGTGCGTTTTGATTCATCTTTAAAGTAACTTTCCTTCACTCTCCTAAGTTTCCATTAATTTTGTTGAAATTTCATTTTAAAGGATTTATTTTCTAAAACAAATTAATTTTTATATTTATTGAATTTTGTAAACTTAATTTCTGATTTGCTGAAAGCTATTTGATGGGACTTTATTCCCGTGGCGTGAAGTAATTTCTTTTCCTAACAATTAGGAAATGAATTAAAAATAACTTATTTATCATTGAACATTGTGGTTTAGTGTGACACTTGCTTTCCGCCTTAACATTGGACAAGAAGGCTTAACAAGAGCTTACCTTAAGTGACACTTAGCTTCTGTAGTGATGTAGTGATGATGGGTTAATTAGTAGAATAATATACATACTATTGATAAAGAGATAGTATTGATATTAATTTTAAGTATACATATTTTTCAAATTTTTTTAAATGCATTCACTTTAGATACATTAATAAATAGTTATTTTTTTTTCTAATTTATTCTTTAAATATATATGCAAGTTGAATTTAATGTTGTATTATTAATAAATAATTATTTTTTTTCTAATTTAATTTAAAGAATAGTTATATATGCAATTTGAATTTAATGTTGTATCATTAATAAATAGTTATTTTTTTTTTCTAATTTAATCTAAAGAATAGTTATATATACAATTTGAATTTAATGTTGTATTATGTAAATGGAATTATCTTTTATTCAAAGGAACAAATATTTCTCTATACCTAATTCCTAAATGTTCTTAGTTTAACTAGGCAAGGACTAGCTGCGTAGCAACTATTTCCCTTGTTTATAACCATTACCTCAAAATTAATGTATGTTGTTTAATATGTTCTAGTGTCCATGTGTGCTAAATGTTATTTATATATTACATGTGCACTCTATCTTATTAAATTAACGAGGAATTAACTTTTTTTATTTACTACTGAAAAAAATCATTTTAGAAATTACAGGAGCACTTAACTTTTTCTATTTACTAATGAGGAAAGAAAATCCTTTTAGAAAATTACATGAAATTGCTTTCTAAGCCTAGGAAAACTCTATGATTTTTTCTTACTTTTTTTATTTGTTTTCGTTGATATTTTTTGGGGATATTTGCCTAGAATTCGGTGAGAAATTGTTGGATATATAAATTTGAGTGGTTAATTTTGTGTAGCTTGAGTGCCTCTATGGTTTTTCACCATGTTGAATCCATTTCTACATTCAAAAATGAATTTTAAATAACAAAAAATAATGATTTCGTATAGATTTATATTAACTGATTCTAGCGAAAAGACCAAAACATAAAACAATTAGACAACACCTTTGTTTTCTCTTCTCTTTACTTTTCCTTTATTTGTTTTCTCTTCTCTTATACATTTTGAAATGAAATTTGGCACTATAAAATTTGTGAACAAAATAAATATTAATAATATCTTGGTGGTAATTGGCTTAAAAAAATATCTATATCTTACTATGTCTTCAAAAAATTGTACATACACTTTGTCAACTTGTCATTGCCATTTTGTATAATTATAAGTTAAGATTTTTTTTTTTTTTTTTTTTTACGTATTTTAAATATTTATAAAATAAAACTAAACTTATTATATGAGCATCTTTTTCACCTTTCAAATAAAGATTCGTAGCTTTCTCATATTTTGTATTTGGTCTCAATGATTGATAAAGTGAATAGACTCTATCTCCAAATTCATTAGGAAACTAAACTTATTAGTCCCTGCCCTTCGGGCAGAAGGGACTTATAGTAAACGATTTTCAACATTTCTATTAATCATGCACAATAATCGATGAACTTTCCATGTTTTAACCTAAAGTTTTGGGTAATTGGTACATTTTTTAAGTTTCGTTTTATTAATTTATCGAAAGTTTTAACGTTTGACTTCTTATTTGGCCTCATATCGAGGCAAGAGGCTTCTCAAACATAGGAAACAAGGGATTTAAACTAAATAAAATGAATATGCAACAAGCAAGGTGAATTAATGCTAAGTTTCAACTTAGCATTAATTCCCAAACATTAAATGTTTAATGTTTTGGACGCATAAAGTCTACAACCCACTTTGTAATGTTTGGAGGTGGCTTTGGTGTTGGTGTCTCACAGTGACCCCTGTCATAACCCATGACCCGTGTCATAACCCATGTCATATCCATGCAACGTGTTCACTCATGTCCATGTCCATGTTGTTTGTTGATTTCCCTGTGTTGGGTGATGGAGGATTCCATTACAGTCCATCCCTATGTTATGCTCTTTCAAGAACATCATCGTGGATTGATGTCGCCACTGGATTAGGGAATGCCATTAATGGTAGCTTAAACCCTTACGCTCGGGGGTTACCCGGGATGGAACTAGATCATTCGACAATTTTGTGGGAATTTCGTTGGCGGTAGTATCTGGTATGATTGGTGCTTCTTACGTTATGAAGAATATAGTTTCATCAGAGAATTGTACACTGATACACAATATATTTATCATGACGACAATATCTCCAACCCTGATGTCTTTACCACTACTGCTGATAAGCTCTTAAATAAATTATCATATGAAGCAACACCTGGAATGAAATGATCTGCTTTCGGTTCGACTGTTGACTCGTTGTTTCAGAATATTTATGGTCTGGTCCAATGCACAAGAGATCTATCTACCGACGTTTGCACAAGATGTTTGTCATCTGCAATCAATTATATTTTCACACATTATATGGGAATTATAGGAGTTCGGATTTGGGGTCAAGGCTGCATAGTTCGTTATGATATATATCATTTCATTGATACGACTATGCTTTCATCACCCCCTATGGAAGCACCACCGATTAGTAGGATAGACAAGTCTTCAAACAAAAAACCCATAGTTTTAGTTGTTGTGGGTGGCTTGCTTCTGGTGTTGATTGTATGCGTTTCAACAACTTGGAGAAGACTGAAGTCTGCCATATTTCGAAGGGGATACAAAGGTACTGCACATGATAAATATGAGTTTGCAGGTTTTATTTTAGAACACCCTTTATCTTTTTCTGTATATTTTAATTAGAGTCTTGAATTTATTTTCCCCACATCTTAGTCATCCATGATATCCCACATCTTCGTAAGTGGACTAATTTCCTTCAAAACATCTTTAATACATTATCCACCATCACCAAAAAAAAAGCAATCTGAATCCACGATGAAAAATTAGCACAAAATATTCGTACACATAGGCGCATACAAGGAGAATTAATGGATAAATTTAATACAATATTACATACAGGGTTTTGAAAATTTCATTGTCGTTGGAATCAGACGAGGCAAAAAATCCATAAGCGGTATAGTTTCAGGGGGTTTTAGGATTTTTCAAGCCACCCTCAAAACCCTTAGACGTGGATGAACTAAGTTCTTATTAATAGTAGATGGAGGAACCGATTGTTAAAAAAAACAAACTACACACATACACATATATTTATTAATAGTAGATGGAGGAACCAATTCTTTGAAAAAAGCCACACACATACACAGAGATTTAATGGATTCTGTAGCATACTCATGATTTTTTAAAAATTAAGCAGCATTCAATTTTTACCCAAAATTTTCTGAGGTAGTTGTCTATTTTGCAACAATGCTCATTGAAGCTGATGTTTATTTTCTTTCTTTTTGTTTGGGAAGATAAGGAGGTATGTGATCTTCTTCGTACTAAATACATGCAATTGATGAGGAAAGGAATGGATGAATTTCCAAAGAATGATTCTTATTGCTATCTCATGCAACAGGTCCTGGCATTTTAACGTTCCTGAAAAGATGCAATGTTTACCGGATCTATCTTTCTTTCTTGGAATGAAATCTAGACAGCAAGTGAAAGAAAAGAATAATTTCCTTATGCAATCTCCCGCAGCAGGTCCTGGCATTTTAACATTCCTGAAAAGATGCAACATTTACTGGATCTATCTTTCTTTCTTGGCATGAATTCTAGACAATGAGCGAAAGAAAAGCAAAATGTTCTTCTTATGCAATCTCGACAACAAGTGAAATAAAAGTTGAATTTCTTATGCAATCTCGACAACTGGTGAAAAAAAGGTGGAATGTGGATGAAATCTTGATAGTTGGTGAAAGAAAAGTGGAATGTAGATGAAATCTCGACAGGTGGTGAAAAAAAAGTGGAATGTGGATGAAATGGTTATGTGGAGATAATATTGAGTAGCATGCAGTGAGGAAATTGTCTTTTCATCTTGTTCATGGTAAATTGGCATGGAGCCAAATCAACTCTTAACTCATTGCATGACTATTAATGTTAACCATTATAAAAAAACCTAACCCATGATGGAAACGTACAACCCTGCTTGTTATATGAGAAACTTTTTCACCTTTCAAATAAGGATTCTTAGCTTTCTCGTATTTTGTATTTGGTCTCAATGAATGATAAGGTGAATACACTCTATCTCCAATTTCATTAGGAATGAAATATCAATCCTTCATAAATTTATAAACGTATACAAACAAAAATCATGAAGGAGGCCACTTCATAGAAGTTAAAAAGTTAAAAAGTTGGGTTCATGATATTTCTTTGATCTCACTTAAATCTCTTCCATACTATGTGAACTAGGATATTTGACTCTTCAAAATCAATATATTTTTTTAAGGCAAAGTATTTTCTACTAGTTTAGTGGCACACAAAATCAAAGCAGGTTTTGAAGGAAGTAAAGTTTTTTTTAATTCTTGGAGTGAGAAATATTAAAGACCACAAAATCCACGCACATAAAAATATTAACAAGCATATAAAGTCAATATTTACCTTGAAAATTCTTTATCGAGAAAACCAACACTAAAAAAAATGCTTTATTGACCTTATTCAAGCTAGTCAAACACCACAAAATCCATGCACATAAAAATACCAACAAACACATAAAGCCAATACTTACCCTGGAAACCCTTTATCGGGAAAATCAACACTCAAGATATATATATTTATTGACCTTATCCAAGCTAGCCAAACACCAAGTCACTTAAGGAATCTTACAATGGAGTTCTTCAATCCTTTAAATATGCTTCATCACATCAAATACATGGGATTGTAAACCACCAACAATAAACCCATTAATGATTGTATCAAGGTTATCTTGTCTACTCTATGATTGAGTCAAGATTAATCCAACATTCCCCCCCTTTAAACTTGACTTGGAATATTCACCTAACCCCCTCAAAGTTTATTTACTGGGTTTCTGGGAATTTAAGATGCCCCCCTATCACCTAGGTCTACGTCTAGACTTTAACGATGAACTTTGAAACCAAGGCTACGCATGCCTAAATAGGTCTAACATCCATATGCCCATTTACACGTGATAAAAAACAACTCCATAAAAAAATGATTACAATTGTATGCTTGAGCAAATAATGCTTAAAGCCTCTACCTGCTTCTTTTCCCACATTTCTCTTTGCTCCAAATACAGTGAACAAAATCACTCCTTAACCAAGTACTTATTTAGATGTTATCCTCTATCTTCTTCCACCAGTGCTTTTCTCCACTCTAACTCCATGTACTTCCTCCTATGCTCTAGGTCAATCCTTGTGATGCATTTATTCATATCTACAACCAAATAGTGAATCTATTGCCCAAGCCCCTTTCGCTAGAGAGTCCAAGCCTACCAAGCTATGATACCACATGTTAATTCATGGAGAGAGAAATATCAAAGACAACACAAAATCCACGCACATAAAAACCAACAAGCACATAAAGCCAATATTACCCTAAAAACCTTTTATCGAGAAAACCAACACTCAAGATATATATATTTATTGACCTTATCCAAGCTAGCCAAACACCAGACCACTTGAGGCATCTTACAATGGAGTTCTTCAAGCCTTTAAATAGGCTTCATCACATCAAATACCATGGGCCCGTAAACCACCAACAATAAAACCATTAATGACCATATCAAGGTTATCGTGTCTACTCTATGACCAAGTCAATATTAATCCAACAAGTGCCTCATGTCATAAATGAAATCTCCTTTAACTCAAAGGTAGCGTAGCCCTCTCCATATTATATAAAGAAAATCATATCATTCAAGTTGCCCCTCCCCCATTATTTTCTTTATGTATTTCTCAATTGCAGATGGAGATGTTGTGGGAGCATATCGATTGACAACATGTCCATCTTTATCAACCAAAAATTTAGTAAAGTTCCATTTGATATGAAGTCCCAGAAAACCACCCTTATTCAACTTCAGAAAACTATAAACATAAGTTGTATTTGGACCATTGACATCAACCTTGTCAAAGATTAGAAACTTGTCTTTGTATCTGGTACATAGAAAATCCTTGATATCCTCATCAGTCCTAGGCTCATGTGACCCAAACTTGTTGCAAGGGAAATTCAATATCTTGGAATGTTTATCCTTGTTCTTGTTATAAATCTCAACCAACTGACTATACTTTGAATTAGTGAAGCCATATTGAGATGCAACATTGACAAGCAATAAAACATTGCCCTTGTAGGTGCTGAGATCTACATGATTTCCCCCGAGTGTCCATAATATACATATTTTAACATGAATTGTAAATCCCTAGCTAGTATCAATATCCCAAGCAATTTCTCCATCATGTGAAAAACATAAAACCATTATGGGCAAACCAAATTCTACACTTGGAATAAAACTGGTCTCACCTACAACCAATGTTGTTGCAGAAATATTTTCTCTTATATCTATTGACTCCAATGTATTTTTTAATGATGTCATTTTCTCCAACAATATCCATACAAGACTCATATTTTTCAACTATATTTTATGGTATAAGCAAACTAGTATCATCAATAACCTTGGATCGAGCTTTATATTTCATTCTTGTTGAACCCAAATCTTGCACCAAAGTAGAATGAAAAAGAAAGCAGACATACATCACTATGA
This sequence comes from Picea engelmannii, assembly GCA_009831015.1. Classification (NCBI taxonomy): domain Eukaryota; kingdom Viridiplantae; phylum Streptophyta; class Pinopsida; order Pinales; family Pinaceae; genus Picea; species Picea engelmannii. Next base: position 741,559 of record ML783163.1, on the reverse strand, counting down.
ACATCAAATAAAGATAGCCAATATTTTTCTTGCATTCCATCCCTCACAAAGTTAATTCTCAGAGTTGGCTCAAGAAACTTTGGATATACCTTTTTAGCTGGAAGATTAACTTCCCATGACTCATTTTGCAACCCATAAAGACACAAGTTCTCTTTCCCTGGATCACACTGCTGGTAAAACTCTTCACATCATTTGTGTGTATCGTGGGTGTTGACAAATATCCCTCCTAGTCATATCCATACCCCCAAAAAAACTCCCAAAAGTATCATAAGTACCACCATCATGCCTTTAGGTGTCGGGCCTCTACCAAGATGATGGGATAAGTATAGCCCATGGAGACAAATCTATCAGGATTGTAACTATATCTAGTTTGAGGATGAAAATTTTAAAATGGAGGTCTCTAAAAAGAAGTAAGGTTTCCCATATTTTGAACTTATTTCCACCAACTCTCCACGACTTGATTGTTGGGACATTAAATGTGAAGAAAATCCCAAACTAATCGAGCATGTATAACCACACTATTGCATTCTCCACAACCTTCATATCTCTGAGTTTCCTGTCCATAATTTTGTTGATTTTCTAACCTCAAATAGCCCATGAAATAACAAAGCCATTTTAGACACTACCAGCCTGGGTAGTTACAAGTCTAACTAAAAATTCCACCAACTGCATTAGTGAAAACTGGGATCAGATTTAATATAGTCCACCCAGAGAAGAAACATTGTTTTCTAATATCTTTTCCATCAAGTTATTTAATATTTCTTTTCAACATACATAGACTCCCAATGGTTGACATTTGTATTGTCATTAAAAATGAACTCCTTTTCTTCACCCGTGAAGCCCATTGACAAAGTGAGGATGCTAAACTTGATGTAGAGATGCAGCTATATCTTGCAGTAGAATAATCTAGACCCTGGCCATCATATCCATGAGGAATAAAAACAACAAATCCATATTGGCGAAGCCATTTTGATTCCCCATTGCTTACAAATTGATAATAAAAAAATGACTTGGGCACCATTTGCAAAATCACCAAATTGAGCTTCTCACAAGACCAACAAATTGGGATTTTCCATTGAATAACCCAATTCGAAACCTATGACACAAAATTCTGACAGATAAATGTTGCTCACAATAAACATCTTCTCAAGTTGATTAATGATAACATGGTCCAATTGGTGGCAGTCGGTGATGGAGTGCACTGTTAAGGCATTCCATTATGTGAAGTCATTGGTTTGAAACCCCATATTACCATGTGTGTCTCATATGGGGCATCGTGGGAACACTTGGAGGTTATATTGGTATCAGTTTGATAACACGACCACGTGTCACGCGAGTACGTGCCTGACTAGTTGTAGATTTTGCCAGTCACAAAAAAAAAACATGGTCCAGTTGGAAACATATTTCTACCATTTCATAGTCATGAAGAACCGAATTGTCGCTGACTGAAAGTACCTCTCTCAACATCTTGACCACTCATCCTCACATGGTTACCTTCCACTAGAAGATTTGGAAATGCAAGTGCTTCACCAACAACCCAATCAACACCTTCCCCTGTTTCAATCATTTGTGCACATTGGTCATAGACCGTCTTTACAGCTCTATGAGGTTTGAAATTTTCTAATAGAGAAGTTATTATTTTTCCAATGTTTTTCAATATCTCTGGTTTGACCCCTGTATTACGTATATGTGAAATCTTGGTGCCTGCAAATATTGTAACAGTAGGTTGGTGCCTATATGATTTTATAAAGAAAAGTTTTGTGGTTTTCTCCCATTTGGGTTTCCACTTTAAATTTATGTGTGTTATGGATTGTATGTTTGTATGTACATTTCTCATTAACTACTTATGGCTGGTAATAAATTGATAAAGATTGTAAGAAAAGTAAAAACAATCCTATATTGATTGACCCCCCCTCTTAGTATAAGTAAGTGTGCCAACAAGATCAAAGAGCCAAAATCCCCTACTTCAAATGAAATCTCTTCATCTATTGATATTGACCTTAACTCTTGGCCTTCTGCCTTCCTGAATCTTGACCTTCCACCTTCCCGAATCTTGACCTTACCTTTACAAACTTTTGTGATCATTATCCTCTAAGGCATGATGAGGGAATACTAACAGTAGAAATTTTCATCATTTAATATATCTGAAATTATATGCATTTACATTTCGAATTTTGACTTTTAGTGCTCGTGGGCCATCATGGATTTTGGCCCTAGTTAGCTTCATACAATGTGATGAATAATCTGGACATTGGGGGTCTCTCCTTCCTCTATGCCTAGGGGTTTGCATACCATGAGGATTGTACTTTGTCTTCTATCATTTGGGATTGTTTCTCTTTTGTTGATGGTTTCTCCTATGCTAGTGTATCATCCTTTGTTGTAGATTGCATTTGCAAAGATGTCATTATGTCTTTGTAGTATACTCCTTTTCAAACTATGTATTATGATTTCTGAATGTGATCTTCGACCAACTAGTACCTGGGTGCCATTCAACACATGAGTTTCCCAACTTAACATTTCGAAATATAAATTAAAATATATTTAACCATGGATAAATTGATCGACAATTGAGTGAGAATTTCAGATCTACTTCTGTGAGTTTGATATCTGGTCCTTTTTATGGTTGTTTCATGGACATCCCCCATTGCAATGTTTTGTTATTGAATTTTGGGCTGATGACATTATGTCAGTACAAAAAATAAAATATATATATATATGATTAATGGTTAGGAATAGCCTAAAAATTATAACTAAGAAGTTGTAAATATCAGTGAGACCTTTCCAACGGTATAAGTTATGTACAATACAGGTATCAGAGTCAAAAGTTATGACAAAAATATGAAATATAGTTTTACAAGATCTGTCATTGTATCACAGGTTGGAAGTTATTTTTTCATTAGTGTATCAGCACTGGAAGAAGGATTAACTTCAGTATTTCAGTTCCAAAAGAAGGATTGAGCTCCAATATGTTAGTTCCTAAAGAAATATTGAGCTTCGGTATGTTGATGCCAAAAGAAATATTGAGCTTCGACGTACCAACATTGAAAGAAAGATCGAGCTCCGCCGTCTAAAGGAAGGAAAATAAATTATTTAAAAAAATAAGTGTTGGACCCCTTTATCACATTGGTGAAGATGAGATGATTTTGCCAACACTGGGCATATTGGCGGGGAAATGGGTGATCTCCTCCACTATATCAGTGAGAAAGATATTTTTTCCATCGACATTGGGCATATCGATGGTTCAAAGCGATGATGGTTTCCCTAAGGATTGAGCTCCATTATGAAAAAATTGAAAATATAGGATGAATGGTGAGGAATATACTAAAACATATAACTATGAACTTGTATAGCTCAACGATACCTTTCCAATGGTATAAGGAGCACACGAAACCAGTTCTGGATTCAAAAATTATGGCCAAAATACGAAAGACAATTTTACGGGACCCGCGGGTGTGTTGGTGCTAGAAATAAGATCGCTTCCACTGTATCGGAAAAAGAAACAAGATTTCCTCCAGTGTATCAGAAAAAGAAACAAGATTTTTGTATCATAAAAAGAAACAAAAATTCCTTCGGGGAAGGAAGACAATCGAAAAGTTTCTACGTGTCTTTTTTAATGGCAAGAAATAATAAGAGCTTGAGTTCAAAAGTCCATAACCTTCTCATACGGTGTCCGATTGAGGCACCATTTTTTGCAACACGGAGAGAACGAGGATATTATTCTAGTGAGAGACATTACAAATTCATTCAAGCATTTGAGTAGATTCATATTTAGTGAAGGTCATGGTTAATGAGGCTTGCTTGACCAGAAATCCTTGGTGATCATTCTAGCACTTTTGGACCTCAGATTTTGATTCTGTCAATGGCGTTGGAATTGTAATCTCATAAAACATACATCTAGCCTATTTTGAGAGTAAAAAATACACTTTGAATAGTACCCAAAATTGTGAGAAAAGGCATATTTTAACGAAATTTCGGACCCCCCTCTTGCTACTTCTTTGCCCGAAATCAGTTTCGTCAAATCCTACGACATTTGTATTATATATGCTCTTAATCCATCCACTGGAACTACATTCATATGTTAGTGGCTGAGAAATATAATCTTTTGAAAACAACTGACTGACGTTTGGAGCACTTGCCACTAAGTATGTGACAAGAGTACCAATTCTTCTATGAGATGTAATTCAACGCAAACATATTCTCTGTAGATGATGCAATTAACCCACCTAACAATAAACACCACTTTCATAATCAAGGTTAGACATAGAATCAAAAGGCACAAAATATACATGTTGGTATGGTATGCATAATAAAATATGCTAGAAACACATGCAAATCAATCACGACTACAACATGACATAGATTAAAATCAATAGCCAATCAAAAGAACCTACTTAATGGGCATAGTGAAAAGGATTTGTGCTAGAGGAAAATAAGAGAGTCCTCAAGAATGAGCTTCTTGCTGACACAGTCTATGTTGGTTAGAAAAGGAAGATCATCGTTGATACACTATGTATTGACGAAGATATACTAAAATCGTCGATACATTGTGTATCAATGAAGAAAGGGGAATATCATTGATACAATGTGTATCGACGAAGATAGGGGAATCTTGTCGATACACTGTGTATCGACAAGAAATAGAGAATATGCATTGATACACATCGATGTTCAGAATAAGATGAAGCGTCGACGTATTGGCTTTCACAAAAAGTTCATTTCTGATGTATCGACATACATCATAAGATGGTTGGCGATGTATCAACGATCGAAAATTGATTGGGTATCGATACACAAGAACCTTACAAAAAAATTCTAAGTGTTGGCTCGGCTTATGTATTGACGCGGGGAGTGACAATTTCAATGTCACCATGTTGACACTCGAGGGAAAATCATTGTCAGTATATCATCGACTAAATATTGAACGGGTGTCGATACAAAAGAGCTTTATGGGAAAAATTTAAGTGTTGGCCCCACCTTGTGTATTGACAAGAAACTTCCATCTCACCGATACTAGATGTATTGACAGGGGGAAAGAGTATGCCCACCAATACAGGTTGTATCAGCGAAGAAAGAGAGAACTCATCGATACACTGTGTATCAACGAAGAAAGAGGGAACCCACTAATACAGTGTGCATCGAAAGGCTAGAGTGTTCTTCAAAATCAATGAAAATGGTAAAGTATGGAGAGTGAGAAGAGAGTCTTGGGATTTAACATTTGCATGAAAGAATTTAAAATGTTTTCCAGTAGAAAATTTTTAATAGGGGGGGGCAATTTCTTCTCTTAGAGTAATGGTGAAAAGAAGAAATTAGGGAGGGTATTGTGTTGGCACAACACATCCACATGCATTGAATTTGTATGAAAAGAAACTAATAGAAATGGGGCAACTGTAAAAGAAAGAAATTGATACTTTGCATAATAAGGTTAGTTCAATTTTGAATGAAAAGTTCATAAACAACAAGGAGTATGTCCCAAACCGAGAAATTTGGCTTGCAGCATATTGGACCTGTTTTAAGTCACCAAAGCAACTACAATGCCTGTAGGCACCAACCTACACCTATAATATTTGAAAGAACCAACTTGTAGGAGACACCAATCTCCTCAGTTGAGCACTAACTCAACAATACCTACAAGCACCAACCTACAGGAGACACCAATCTCCTCAAACTGTAAACAATACCAAACTATCTCTTTGCTTCAAGCCTTTACCTGCACAAATCTAATGCTCTGTCTTTGTTGTCACAACACTCTCCACCAGTTCACAATCTACATGACTTCAAATGTTCTTTAAACCTTGCACCTCCCAACCACCCTTATACAGTTACAATTCACTTCCTTCCATTTAAACGAACCTCAGAGCCTCAACTTCTCTTTCGCAATTTGCATACACTATTTCTCACATTCATTCCATTTCAAAATGATCAAGGCTCGTTATTTATATCGATCCCAGGTACCCAAGAGTTTTTCCACGTACAAAAAAAAAATGAGCTCATGGGGTCGACTCCAACTCCCTTTGACTTTGTTTGAACCAATTTGAAAAAACAACTCCATTGAAACCTGTCCCAAATTTATCCTATTCCACACGTTATCTGGTCGCTCAAATCTTAATGCTTAGCAACTTTCTGATGAGTCGGAGAGTAGATCATGGATATTGATTTGATTGGTGATCTTCACCAAATATCGATAAAATTGGGCCACAAGTCTCCTTCCTTCGAACACTGGCCTCTGAAACCATAAATCCAAAAACACTTAATCTCAACCATTGGATGAGTCTGGAATCAATCATGACTGTTGATATTCTCATTGCCCACCAAAAAAAACAACGGGACCTCAATTCTCATAAGTCGTCATATCATCTCCTCAATTAAATATTGACCATTAATCTTGTTCCCTGGACATGGGGACCATCGCACCTAACAAGTGTCCAACACACTGGGCTCATCGGGCCACCAGGCCCCTGGGGATTCAAACTTACCCCTTCAAATTTACCTATACTTTGATATGGTATACCGACCCATTAGGCTCATTGGGCCACCGTCCCACCGAGCCCCTTAAAACTCACACAAAATACCCCTTAAACCTTGATTGCACAACAATTGTCTAATCATCCTTGGAATCAATATTGACCATTGATCTGGTTCCCCTGATATTGAGACCATCAGGCCTATCAGGCCACTGACCCCTTGGGCCTTTAACTTTACACCTCAACAGTTTCTACCGTTCCAGTATGCCACCTAGCGATTGGTCCATCGAGTTCATTGGCCTATCAAACCACCAGACTCACCGACCTACCGAGTGTTACACATTATTTTGGTCACCTCAGTGATCACCTGACAACATGTGTTCATGTTCCCTAAAAAATATTAAAAGAGACTTTCTCCATCGGAAAAGTGATTTTCTTTCCTCTGCCAAAAACCATATGAAGCAACGTCATCGCACCCTGATATATGCATGGGGTGCGACGATGCCTTATCGTTGCACTCAGCACTATACCTAGGCTACGACGTCGTCGCATGCTGCTTATGCATAGGGTGCGATGATTCTTAAAGCATGGGAAAAGTCAAATTTCACGAATGTTCTAGAAGGGAATCTTCTAAAAGGCGAGGTGGCCTCCGATCGGTTTGGATCTTACTCGCTTCTATGATTTGGTGGGATCATCCTAATATCCTCATCCATCTCTCTTTTAGACTATATAAAGAGGGATCTCTCATGGAAAAGCCTAAGGTTGAATAGGCTAAGAATTGTATGGAGAGTTCTACTTCAGATTATGCTTGAGAGCTTTGCTTTAGTTCTTCAAGTCAGATTGTGGATATTCTTCATTCAAAAAATTAGAGCAAAGGTGTGTGTGTTGGAGAAAAGAGCCATCGAAAGGGGACCTTGCAACATCAAGGCATGGGTTGTATTCTCCACTTTCTATTCACTTAATACAATAATGCATTTCTTCCCTATATAAGCATCTTGTCTTCTATTGCATAATTCCTTGATCATATACATAAACTTCATTAGAATGCATATATCTTTGTTTTCTCTCTTTGTTGGTTTGTGATTTTTGGACAGGATTACTATTCTGCAAACCCGAGGAAGGAGCTACAAGGATGAAACTAGCAAGGATCAAGCATCGTTTAAAAGGTATGTCACTTGTACCTCATTAAACTAGTTCATATGATAATGAAGTTTAAGGTGAAGTGTGCATTCTGTTCTATTTTTTCTAGTTTCCTGTGGGATCTAGGGAGATTTGTTTGTGTCCGCACTTACTGATTAATTCGATAACAAAAATGGCGACCATATTGGAGAAACCATAGAGACTTATCAACGGGTTTTGACTATGTCTACCGTTGTTGTTATTTCTTATGTTCCCAAGTCAACACACGATGTTTTGTATAAAGGGAACTTGAGTAATATTTCACCTATCGTTCCTCTTGACATATCGATTAAACCCAGAGTCGTGGAAAATGTTCATATCGGTGCCTCATGTTCTACTGATGAGGTCCACACTTATAAATCCCTTTTTCAAGAATTATGTGGCATTTTTTCCTGGAGTTATGAATAAATGTTTGGTATTGATACTGATATTGTTGTGCATGAGATTAAGACTTAACCGAACGCTAAACCCATTCGGCAGAGAGTTCACCTAGTACATCCATGTAAATATGTTTCTATTAAGCTTGAACTTGAAAAAATTCTGAAGTCTGGCTTTGTCTATCCTGTGGCTTTGACCGATTGGGTGTCCAATCTTGTTCTGATAAACAAGAAACAAGGCACGATCCATGTTTGTGTAGATTATAGGGATATAAATAAATCTTGTCCCAAAGAAAATTATCCAACCCCTTTCGTTGAATAAATTGTTGATGACTGTGCTGGGAGTGAAATATTCTCCTTGATGGACGATTTCTCCAGCTATAATCAAATCAATATTTTGGCCTCGGATCAACACAAGATTGCTTTTATTTTTCCTTGGGGAACCTTCACATACCAGAAACTTCCTTTTGGTCTCAAAAACATTGGGGTGACTTTTCAACACGCTATGTCTTATGCTTTTTATGACATTAAGCACATTGTACAAACCTATCTAGACGATCTATCGACGCATTCCATGTATTGTCAATATCACCAGACACATTTACGTGTCATTTTCCTACGCTGTCGTTACTATCACATACGTTTGAATAAACACAAATGCATTTTTTTTGTGGAATCCAGATGACTTCTTGGTTTTATCGTGTCTATACATGGGATTCGAGTAAGCCCCTTGAAGTTTGAGGCTATTCTTAATCTACCTCCTCCTTCCATGCTACACGAGCTCCAAAGTTTGCAAAGGAAAGCAAACTTTTTACATCGATTCATTCCCAATTACGTTGAATTAACGAAAGTGTTTACTCGGCTTCTCAAGAAAGGTTATGATTTTGTATGGGACGATACAACAAACAAAGCCTTTGAAGATTTGAAACTCACCTTAACCTATACACCACTGTTGTTTCCACCTTACTATAGCCTAGATTATTTCCTGTACTATGTTGCCTCAGACTCTACTATTTCCATGGTTTTAGTCCAAGAGGATGATTCACACAATGAACATGTTATATACTATTTGAGTCGAAGTCTCATGACCACCGAAACCAAATATTTACATGTGGAGAAACTGGCCTTGGCAGTTGTTCAAGTTGTTCAACGTTTTTGTCACTACATCTTATTACGCAGAACCACAATCATTTCCGATTGTAACCCCATGCAACATATCCTTAATCGACAATTGATGGGGGGAAAGTACTCCAAATGGATAGTTATTCTCCAGGAGTTTGATTTGGAGTTTGAACGCGCTAAGTCAAAGAATTCTTTGGTTTTTTACGAATTGATATGTGACCTTCCCTCTACTGAGACAAAAAATGTGGTGGAAGATTCCTTACCTGAAGAATCCCTCTTTCTGATCAGTTTTGATGACGTATGGTACAGAGATATTATCATCTATCTCTAGACACAAACTTTTCGACTTGATATTTCTAGTACAGATCATCATCGTATCCGGTATCAAGCTTGTCAATACATCATCCTTGGTGATACCCTTTATCGTCGTGGTATCTATTCCATATTTTGACGATGTCTCACCTACGATGAAGTTGAGAAAGCTTTGAATGACTGTCACTCTAGAGCATGTGGCGGTCATATGTCTGGGTATGTCACTTCCCAAAAAATCTTACGAGCTGGTTATTTATAGCCTTCTTTGTTTAAGGATTGCATTACTATCGTCCAGAAATTCCATGCTTGTTAAACCTTCAACAATAAGATCCGATCACATCCTACTCCTCTTCATCTTGTAGTTTTCGTTGGTCCATTCGCTAAATGGGGTATTGACTTCATGACATGTAATCCCCACTCAGCTGGGGGGCATGGATACATTATTGTAGCCATGGATTATTTCACTAAGTGGACCGAGGCGATGCCTACATTTGACAATACTAGGAAAACTGCAACATTGTTCATATTCCATCATATCATTACTAGATTTGGTGTCCCTCAAGCCATCGTTACTGATCATGGTAGTCATTTTTGCAATTTCATGATGTCTGAATTTACTGATAAGTTGGGTCTTCGACATGAAAACTCAACCCCCTATTATCCGCAAGCCAATGGCCAGGTTGAAGCAATCAACAAAGTTCTCACTACTATGCTTCGACAAATGGTAGGAATTCATAAGTCAAATTGGCACACGATGTTTTTCTCAACATTGTGGGCCTATCGGACATCTGTTAAGTCTGCCACGGGATTCACACCTTTCCAGTTAGTATATGGTATCAAAGCAATTTTGTCGATTGAATGTGAAATCCCATCTTTGAAATTGGTCGTCGAACTTCTCCCTAACACCTCATCTGAAGAGGAACGTCTTTTGTATTTGATGCAATTAGATGAAACCCATCATGATGCCACCTTAGTTATTGAAACTCATAAAAAACGTGTCAAATCTCAATATGACAAGCATGTCAAACCACGTGTTTTTTCTAAAGGTGATCTAGTTCTTCTTTATGAGAAAGATCATGATTTGCTAGGGGCCGGTAAATTCAATCCCATGTGGCGGGGTCCTTATATTGTGAAATGAGTGTTGGAGAAAGGAGCTTATGAGATGGTAGATTATGGTCGAATTCCTTTGAGTGAACCCAAAAATGGACTTTACTTAAAGAAGTACTATGCTTAAATCATTTTTTTCATGAGTGTTGTGTATTTTTAGTGTATCATACTCTTGTGTGCTTTTTCATTTTTGGTTTCACCCTTCATCTGCTTACCTTGCATTGTTCTTGGTTTCCAGATGTCGGTGTCTTCGCTACCCTATATTGGCTTCGCTGATGGCGCTAGTTGCAGTACTTAAAACTTAGCATCTTCTTCTTGGGCAATCTATGCACCTATGAATGAATTGATCAATCTACATGGTGTTTGCCTCGGTTGTGCAACTAATAATATCGTGGAATACAGTGCAGTTATCTATTTTTTAACTGACGTTGTTTCACTTGGAATCCATCATCTTGTTGTACGACTTGATTCATAGTTGGTATTCCTACAATTGAGTAACGTTTATTCCATCCAGAGTCCTACTTTGTTAAGGGTATATTTACGAATTCGCCTCTTGTAACGTCATTTTGATTCCATTGAATATCAACACATTCCTAGATGTCTAAATACATTAACAGATGGATTGGCTAATTATGTGTTAGATAGACATTTGAGACATTTATAAAATCCAATCACACTTTGTACATAAAACAAGTAAGCCGGTATAAGCCTCATAATTATAACGATAAAAGTTTACAAAAAGTGTTTTTGTCCGAAGACCAAAATACAAAAAATGTGAAGCTCATAACTTCATGTACAAAAGCATCAAGGATGTTTCTTGCTATAACAAGCGACTGCCCGTGCTACTCTACGGAGAAGTCGATCAATGGATGCAAATATGCCCACTGTGTAGCATTGATAATGCCTAGGGAGCTCATCCACTGTGGCATCTAGGACATGCATGGTCAACCCCTACAGGTTTTGTTCTATGACCTCTAGATCTACGATAGCTACTCTTGCTACAACACCTCTCTCTCCCCGCCTCTAGATCAGGGATGAACCTGGAGGACGATAAGGTCCCACATGTGCATTTTTTAAGAGCACTCGATTAGTCATCGGATAAATAACACAAAAAACATTTATATTATTAAAAATAACAAAAACATTATATAAACAAAATTTCCTTCTTACCTATGTCCCCCCACTGGGAACCTTCGGGAAGAGCTAGATCTTGACCTCTACAGAAATCCACTCCGACATACGTGTAATATTCTACCATGAGAAACTGAGTCCTCGGTCATTGGAAGAAGACATCGTCACACCTGACAATGTGACCACCTCCATGTCGGACCATGAGATCTACCCACCTCTTCATCCTCGGATCATGTGGAGCGGGTATACCCCACTCCACCTGCAAGCGTAAGATAGAGACCCTCTCCACGAAGAAGGATACCAAAATAGACCCATATCCAAATTGTTTTAACCCACCACTTCTACACTTGGTAAGTTGTTTCTTCATGCTTTTAAGGACCCCTTCGCACTAGTTGAAGACTCCGGGCTCCATGAATTCCAATGCATACTAAAAATGGCTCTGTAAATCCATGTGGGGAGCTGCACTCCCTGCCATGTGAGTAATAGTATAGGGGATAGTCTGCAAAGGAAAATTTTAGACATCCATGATAGCTACCTTATCGCTATGTTTCTCGATATCGGGCACACAATGATGACAGACGTAGTAGTTCATAGTCTCACCTTTTCCCCTGTTGCCTATAAGTGTCACTCGTGAACCATGACGAGATAGTCCTGTCAGGAAATAGATATCCTCGATATCTATGGTGAGTGTGTGGGCACCCACATGAAATTCATGCTTGTTCACATCCCACATGTGAACCAAGTACTCAAGTAGTCTCAACTGGGACCTCATGCCCTGAATCTTGAAGAACTTTAGTAACCCACACTGCTGGAGGGCCATAACTGTTCTCGGGTCATTCCCGGTGAAGTAATATTCTTCTTCATTCTCTCGTTCAGGCCACTCCAACATCTTAACCAAGGAAATCCTGCCAAGGAACCATAAGATGAGATTAGAAACATAATTTTCTTTCTTGGGGGGTTTCCCTTGTTGGGTTCATCTTTTTAAATTTTGGGTTGCGGTTGTCGCAGGCCTGTGCATTCGCAGAGTGTGACATCATCGCACCCTACCTATAGGGTCACCTGTGATGATCCTAGATTGTCACGGTTCCTGATATAGGGCAACTGCGACGACCTCAACGCACAGGTAACCCCTAAAAAATCAACCCAAAACATAAATTTAACCAATGAAAATCAATTTTGAAACCATGAAAAGATGAAGGAGAAGGAGATTACCGATTCGTGAAATGATCCACCGTGCACTCCACAATCAACAATTGAAAATCGAGGTGAAAAAGGGCTTTGGAGCAATATTTGGGTAAAGTTACAAATGGAATGGTAAAATGTTGTTTTTTACCTATTTTATTGACTTTTATCACTTTTCATTTGTATATTATATTATTTTTATGCTTTATCCAAACCCTAAAGTCTTAAAAACTTTACAATTGATTGATTTTTGCAGATTGAAAAGTCTAGAGGTGAGACGTTGGAACAAGGGTCCGCTTTTTGGTTTATTTTTATATTCGTCGCATGTACAGATCCTTTTAGGGTTTTTCAGGAAAAACTCCGAGCAAAGTCTTAATTCTTTCTCGCGCTCGTAAAACCATGAGAACATAATAAAGTAGTCTTTTGTCATTTTTTGGACTCGTAATGGTGACACGAAAAACGAAACAATGGAGTATCCTTTAATCTCTTTGCACACTCCTTAAAAATGAAAAGATAACTGAGTGAACTTGTTCTTTTCACGCTCATAAAAGTATTTGAAGACAACATCTGATGAGCAGTAGGTTATCACTTTTTCGGTCTCATCATATTAATTTACGAAAAAGGACCCGATGGAGTTCTCTTTAAGTTTTTTTCAGACTCTCTAAATTTGAAAAACTTCCGAGTTTTCTCTCTTTGGACTCGTTAAACAAACATTGAAAAACCCATATGGGATCAAACCACTCCTTAGGGTTCGTTAAACATAATTTGAGGGACTCATCCTAAGGATGATCTTACATCAACAAGCATATGTTATCCTCCTCAATCTTGTGTAAAAATAAAGAGGTACTCGAAAAAAATGGTGGGGGGAAATTGGGAAATAAATGTCTCTGTATTTGTGTTAGTGGCAGTAATAGTCGCTTTTGAACATGACACCCCCCTTCGTCATTACATCCAGGTTGGGAAATCCATTTGTCTCTCGTTTCACCATCCATAATTTCATATGTTGGGTCCTCCTTGAGTCAATGTTGCTAAGACAACAGCCATGTCATTCATATGTTCAAGAGAAGTCCAACCCAAACAAGCCTTCTATCGAGTCGACCATCTGCAGTTATAAATTTTCTACCATGTCATCCTTCCTTGTGTCAGTTACGAAACACTTCATACTCTGATCTACCTTAAATCTGTTACATATTTTGTGTCATTGATGGGGGATACATAAAGGCCCTCCAGTGACAAGTCTTTTCCTGTCGACTTCAACTCATTATCCAGGAACAAGACTTAGAAATCATTTAGTACCTTATAACCTGCATGCCTCAATGGCAGGTTTCTTCACTTTCAAAAGTTGGTCCACATCATTTACCCCTGATTGAAAGATTCCATCGAGTGTTCGAATTCAACTCATTTATTCACATTCGTTGGATTGTACTAGGGTACCTTGGGAATCATTGACATCAATGGTGATTTCCCTCTCACTTGTTAACGATTTTCATTAATGGTCAGTAATCAAGTGGTTTCTACCATGTTCGACCTCGACACCTGTAATCACATGGTTAGATTCGTACTTAGAGATGATGGAAATGAAGACCCTGGATCTTATCTTTTTGGTCCAGGTTGCGACGGAGTATTCATGAATTTTTATTGACACATAGATCCACTTTGTATGTCTCGTGGATATGTCCGAACTTGAGTTCTTTAGAGCATAGATCCACAATGTATTCTTGGTGGCTATGCTGAATCATGATGACATGGATCCACAGTGTATGTTTAGTGGCCATGACTCACTTGACACTTATGATTAGATTCACTTGTAGTCTAAGTATGGGAATGCCTACCTTAGAAAATGGTATGTTATTATGTAGATGCTTGATTGTTTGCAGGTTCCCGATTGGTGCGCTCCTTATTTTCGACACACACATTCTAAAAAGTATTTCAGCTGTCATGAATTCCAGCTTCATACTTTGGGGGGAATTTTGTTACACATTATTTTGGTCACCTCAGTGATCACCTGATGACATGTGTTCATGTTCCTTAAAAAATATTAAAAGAGACTTTCTCCATGGGAAAAGTGATTTTCTTTCCTCTGCCAAAAACCATATGAAGGAAGGTCGTCGCACCCTGATGTATGCATGGGGTGCGACGATGCTTGATCATCGCACTCTGCACTATACCTGGGTTGCGACGTCGTCGCATGCTGCTTTTGCATAGGGTGTGACGATGCTTAAAGCATGGGAAAAGTCAAATTTCATGAATGTTCTAGAAGGGAATCTTCTACAAGGTGAGGTGGCCTCCGATCGGTTTGGATCTTACTCACTTCTCTGATTTGGTGGGATCATCCTAATCTCCTCATCCATCTCTCTTTTACACTATATAAAGAGGGATCTCCCATGGAAAAGGCTAAGGTTGAATAGGCTAAGAATTGTATGGAGAGTTCTACTTCAGATTATGCTTGAGATCTTTGTTTTAGTTCTTCAAGTCAAATTGTGGATCTTCTTCATTCAAGGCATTAGAGCAAAGGTGTGTGTTTGAGAAAATATCAATCGAAAGGGGACTTTGCAACATCAAGGCATGGGTTTTATTCTCCACTTTCTATTCACTTAATACAGTAATGCATTTCTTCCCTATATAAGCATCTTGTCTTATATTGTATAATTCCTTGATCATATACATAAACTTCATTAGAATGCATATATATTTGTTTTCCCTCTTTGTTGGCTTGTGATTCTTGGATAGGCTTAATATTCTGCAAACCCAAGTAAGGAGCTACAAGGATGACACTAGCAAGGATCAAGCGTCGTTTAAAAGGTATGTCACTTGTACCTCATTAAACTAGTTCATATGATAATGAATTTTAAGGCGAAGTGTGCATTATGTTATGTTTATTTCTAGTTTCCTGTGGGATCTAGGGAGATATGTTTGTGTCCGTACTTAACGATTATTCCGATAATACTGGGCCACCGAGATTTAAAGATTCACTACTCCAAACTTCCGGTATCCAATATGCTAGTATATTACATGGCTCAATATTCCTATGACACGTGGGCCAACTGCAACACTACTCATGGCACTGACTGGAATGACACATGGCACATGATGTGTCATTGGTCATCGAAAACCATTTCCTTCTATGTCTAGCATGGAATCCACATGGAACCCTTCCACATGTGCTCTATGACATGGCTACTATCATGACTCTTACATGGAATTTGTGTGGATACTATCGTGGCTATGGCATGACATCTGCCTAGCTATGATATGGCATATGCATCAACTTACTGATAGCTCGAAACTTCAACACACACTTTCATACACTTGTTGATATTCCAATATCCGATATGGTGATATGGAACCTTGTTGTTCTGTGTTCCAACCACCGGGTGATGGACCTACCAGTCCACTGGGCCCTCAAAAACTTTAACACCACGCTTCAAGCTTTCACTCCGATCCAATTGAATCAATCTTAGTCATTGATATCAGTTATGAATGGTCAATATTTTCTTCTCACTTTTTCTATGTGTCTCCTCCACCGGGACACCGACTCATCAGGGGACCGACCCACTGGCTCATCGGGCTCTCAAGACTTCAAATTTCCACTGATAAGCATTCAACACAATACATTACAAAATATGATGTGGAAGATGATGTAGTCTCCACATGGAATCCTTTTTCACTGACTGACGTGGAACTAACGTAGCATGGAACGTGACGTTGATGTGGCATCGACCCACTGGCCCACTAGGTGCTCAGGAATTCAACATTGCGCTTTCACTCTGATCTCCCAATATCCAACATGGTGGACCCCATGACATAAAATTCAATGCCTTGTGCAGGGTTCTGTAGCTCTTCCATTCATATTCAAACTATGTAACATCATTGTTTCATTATAAATGCATCAAAATCATTTTTCCTTGTGCATGTGGGATATTCTATTTTTGTCATTTCTTCGATCAAGTTACCGAGCCATCAGATTCTACTTTACCAGGTCCATGGTTATGTTGCGCCTTTAACTCACTTAATGTGCCTCCTCGATATTGTCCCTCTATTCATATTCAACGAGGTAATCTCATCTATCTTCCATTCTCCATTTCTCTTCAAACTTGTACAACCCGAAATCATTTCATTTACAATCATCTTGCTATCAGGGCACTGTATTTCTTGACTCAAGGTAAACACACAATTCCCTTGCAGATTTCAACATCGCATAAGTATATTCACAATCGTCTTGCCTTCACACAGAGCCTCATCAACACAAAGGATTAACCTTCATGAAACCTCATCAATGAACATAACCTCATCAACACATAGAGACATTTATGATCTCCCCCTGTCTTTGACATTAATGACAACAATTTTGAACAAACTCCCCCTTTTTCATTGATGACAACACTTAGTCAATATCCCCCTATATGTAACTACTCCTTGTGTATGAGATTCTTCCTTTGTTTTGTAGATTCTCCTTCTTGCTCTATACTCTCTCCCTTTCACATCAATGACAAAGGGATTTATTCCCCTTACAATTTACTCCTTATTCTCTTCTCTACATCCAACAACCATCTCTCTTTCTACATCTCCCCCTGAGCTTGTGCTTCTCCATGAAACTGTCATCAAATCCTTGTTTTTTATTTGTAGACTCCTTTTGGAAAAATCATCTTCATCAATGTCCTTTGGCATAACAAGTCACTTCATACAATCATCTCCAATGGTGAAATCACAAAGGATTATATCAACATATTTAGGTACCAACATTAAAACTTTATTTCACAACTGTGTTTTTCTACCAATTAATTAGAATGCATAACCAAAAGAGTCATAGGTTTACTTTCCGTGATTAATTCTCTATATATATTTTTTATCTTTCCTTCCATTTTTTTTTTTATCCATCTACAACTTATAAAAACTCCACGTGCTTTGATTCTTCAAGCTAATGTATGCCTTCATAGCTTCTAAGGGATCTTCCAACTTCTGATCTTCATCATGCTAATCTATTTATTCAAGCAAATCCAACATTCCTTTAGAATATAATCTTTCCAAACACTCACAACAAATTCATCAAGGGATTCATCTTTTTCACTTTCTTTGTCTCGCCTTTGGGAACATAGAGCGTCCTCGTATTCATCTTTTATAAGTCTATTGATACTAGTGGTTTATGCTTATACTATGTGTGTTAGTGATCCAGGTGGATATCGGTGGCCACCCACCTTTTCCGACTGGCTCAAAACAGTTTTCTAGGAATTTTGGCAATTTACTATTTTTAGCAGGTTTTAACTTCCGAGGCCATTTTGAGGGCCTAAATGAAGGTTTTTTGAGATAGAGTGATCCGGATTTTATGAGTAGAACGAAATGAATACAGATTATTAACAGGTGCTTAACACAAAATAACAAAGATACAGTAAAACTGGTTTTCTATTCAATAACGAAATAAGCTGAAACTGTAAAATGCAGCGGAAATAAGCTTGCTAGAATGGTGGCAGCTTATCTCTGAGAAGAGATGTGACGACAACGCACATTCACAAGAAGAAGGTTACAATGAGGCTCTGAAGGCCTTTTTACAATAAGAAAGAATTCCCAAAACCCTAGACATCCAAAAACCTAACCCTAGGAGATGAAGCACCAAAAGTCATGTGGGCCCTATTTGGGTAAGCTAGTACATCAACTTCCCAGAGTCGTAACTTTTGCATACGATCTCCATTTTAGGCGTGTGATAGCCCATTGGAAAGGAATCACCGAGGAGATTCATTTTTGGGTTTCAATCATGCCTTCATCTATCATTGAGGAGCTCGATAATGAAAAACCTTCATTTAGGCCCTCAAAATGGCCCCGGAAGTAAAAACTGCTAAAAATAGTAAATTGTCAAAAATGTCAGAAAACTGTTTTGAGCCAGTTGGAAAAGGTGGGTGGCCACCGATATCCATATGGATCAATCCTCCCTCCTTAGGAAGAAATGGCCTCCATTGCATTGAGGTCTCCCATTAGATGAGGAAATTTCTGTTGAATTTGGCCCCGGGTGAGCCACTTGCCTTGGTGCAGGAGCTGCCCTGCTTTGACGACTCGATAAAGATGGATCCTTTGTTGTCGAGTGCCCTTGATCTGTCTATCCACAATATGATCATTGGATTCATGTTGTATGTAGTCAGGGTAAAGCTCTGTTGGTGTCAGTGGTTCTGCTACTTCTGAGGTGTCCAATAATGGTGGGAAATAAGGGCAAAGGAGATCCACGTTGAACACTGGGTGCAGGCCAAGGAAAGGAATAATGTTGAGCTCAAAATAATTATCCCCGACGGCCTTGGTGATAGTGTATGGTCCATAATGGAGTGGGCAAAGCTTCCGATGGGGTCTTGTAAGGCGTTCTTTCTGCAAGTGCAACCAAACTTTGTCGCCCACCTGAAACTTATGCGGCACACGATGTTGATCATGACGCTATTTGTACTTGTCATTGGACTTCTGTAGGATATCTTGAACCTATTGGTAGATGTGTTGGATCCGCTCAATGAACCGGGTGGCTTTGTCAGCTTCAGTTGGAGCAAGAGATGAGTCAGTCGAGGTGACCGTAAGGGGAAGTGCAACATCTATGGGACCCAATGGTTGGAATCCCAACCCCACTTGAAAGGGGTTGTGGCCGGTTGAGCTATACAAGGCTCATTTGTAGCTATGCTAGACATAGGGAAGGCTCTCATCCCATGTGAGAGGGTTCTTTGAATTATACATGTGAAGGATATGCACAATCATTCGATTTACAACCTCAGTTTGGCCATCTGTCTGGGGGTGGAAGACCGTGGATTTGGTGAGCTTGGTGTCTAGCAGTGACCAGAGGCTCGACCAGAATGTGCTGAGAAATCGACTATCCCAATTTGAGAAAATGGTTTGTGGGATTCGAAAATGTACCCACACTCGTTCAAAGAAGAGCTTGGCAGTGGCCTCTATGTGATGCTCTTCTTGCAGGCAACCATAATCGCCATCTTAGAAAAGTGATCAACAACCACAAAAACACAGTCATTTCCCCGCTTGGTGGATGGGAGGCTCGACATGTAGTCCATTGAGATGGATTCCCATGGCCTATCAGGAGTAGGAAGAGGGGTGTATAGGCCCTGTTTCTTAGTGGTCGGTTTGGCAATAGTGCAGGCAGTGCAGGACCTGATATACTTGCTGACCTCTTGTCGAAGTTTCGACTAGTAGAAATGTTTCTATAGCACCGCCACTGTCTTTTCGACATCGAAGTGTCCTGCCACCCAACTGTAGTGGGATTCCCATATCAGCTTCAATCGCTCACTTGATGGAACACAGGTATGGCCCAAACGACACAACAACCCATTCTAAAGATGGAAATTATCGACAACTGCATTTGCACCCAACATTTGGTAGGTGGTGGTGAAGTCAGGGTCTGTCTCATAGAGTCGGGGCCATCCAGATGTCTCATGGCCGCAAGAGTCTAGCATTGTGGTGAGTGTCGCGACTGGTGGTCTGCTGAGGTAATCAGCGACGCGATTGGTGCTTCTTGTTTTATACTTGATGTTGAGGTGGAATTGCTGCAAGTATGTGGACCACTTTTGATGGCGGTCATTCTGCAGTTTTCCCTGTGTCTGTATGAATTGCAGTGGTTTATGATCAGTGTGGATGACTGTCTCGTTCCCAAGAATGTAATGTCTCCATTGGTGACATGCTTGCATAATGGAGTACATTTCTTTGTCGTAAGTAGGGTACTTATAGATAGTATCTAATAGTGTCTCACTATGATAGGCCATGGGGTGGCCGTGCTGAGTGAGAACAGCGCCCACAACATAGTCTGAAGCATCTATCTCGATCTCAAAGGGATGTTGTAGGTCTGGTAGTGAAAGTACTGGGGCTGAGCACAAGAGTTTCTTCAAATCATTGAATGCTTGTTGTTGGGACTGGCCCCACGCAAATTTTGCCTTACCACCACCCCTGTTTATTTGGCTGAGGGCCCATGCAATATGGGAGAAACCCAACACGAACCTATGGTAGAAATTAGCAAGTCCTAAGAAGCTCTGAATCTTAGTGAGTGTTGTTGGGGCTGGCCAGTCACAGATGACTTGGATCTTGGATGGATCTACATGTATGTCGTGTTGATCAATGATGTAGCCCAGGTAATGGACTTTGTCCATGCCAAAGGAGCATTTTTCTAGGTTGGCGTATAGCTTGTGCTGTCGCAGGGTGTGCAGAACCTGCTGAATATGTTGCAAGTGTTCGGCCCAAGTCTTGCTGTAAATTAGAATGTCATCCAGATACACCACTACAAAAGTATTGGTGAATGGTCGCAGGATATC